>JAVKPL010007555.1:0-29810 GCA_032173675.1 Gastrolobium villosum
AAAATAATATATTTTAATTTAGTATATAATGATGCATTAACTTTAAGAGCTGGTATAATGACCCCAATTGGTAAATCTTAATTAGAGGTTTAATTTAAGGATTTAAATGCCATAATTAGATTCAGTGAGAAATTTCGAGTATTTTGACTGTAATCATGACTATGTTATGAGCAGTGTGTTCTGCCGGAAAATTCGCAGTCTTGCGAATTAACCGGTAGAGCTTAAATAAGTAAAATGCCCTTATGTTCGGCCTTGTGGGGCTTTGGAGGGGCTTTATGTTCCAAAAATTATGTTGGAACCCTATGAAAACATGTATTTGTATGTGTTAGTTACATGTAAGTGAAGAAAAAGAATAATAAAAAAAAAGAAAAAAAAAAGAGCCTTTGCCTATGTCCTTGTAGTGTTAGACCTAGAGGGTGGTATAGGGGGGTATGTCCGCGGCTTTTGAAGTAAAATGGCATGATTTATGTTTGAAATTCTTAAGAGAATGTTTGATTAAATTAAAGAACGGTTATGAAGAGGTCTAGACTTGTGTATTGACATAGGATTGGCAAAAATATAAAGAAATGAAGATAAGCGATAAATGTATGCCTTATGGAAAATCTAGGCATTATAGCATTTTATTTATTTGTATTTGTGGATTCTTGCTCTAGGTGTACCTAGAGACTAAAAAGGATCGGAATCTCTTGAAGAAATATAAGTAACTTGTGCCACAAGTAAGCAGATTGATAAAGCTTCAAGAGGTAAGCTCTATGTTTAAGGAGTCTTTTCCTACTTGAGTGCTCCACCATAGTTAGTGAACTATGGTTGGACTATATGACTGTGTAGACACTCTGTATAGGTGCATTCATATAGAGATATTTGATGATATGATATGATATGACATGATATGATATGATATGATATGATAAGACTGGTTCTGATATGATTTCTGTATTGACTTTTGGTACACATATGTCTTCTTGGGTTTTGCCTGAGATTGACAGTGTACACCTCTGAGTTACTCTATTTCCGTTTGGGGCCATCCCTTGGAAATGACGGCGCACGTCTCTGTTATGATATGATTATATGTTCTGCTCAGTTATGATATCTACTTTATGTTGTATCTGTATACTCTGTATCTGACTTTCATGCAGGAGTGAGCCAGGGGTATGGAGAATTCTCTATAAACCTGGAGCTTATTGAGATTTGTAATCTCACCCCTCTTTGGGGACATGATTTCAGGTTCCCAGACTGCCGGTGAACCCTCAGCAGGCAGAGACGCGGCACGTGGCTGAGACGTTCGACTGACCGGATTTTTAGTGGCTGTAGGCTACTACCTTTTTTTGGAGTGTGTTGATGTAGTTTAGATTTCAGTTATTTTGGGGATCATTATACCTGATCTTTTACTCTGTATATGGCCTGTATATGTTCTGTACATGTTCTTCAGTTTGATGCATGTACATTTTTGTATTCAGGCATGTTGATATAATTATGTAGTATTCAGTTATGCTTATGTCTTGGATTGCATGCTGTTAGATTAGTGGCACGGAGCCAAGTGTTGCATGCGCCCATGGATGGGTATCTGATTATAATTGCATGACTGGTACTTCTGGATATAAATATTGTTGAAACTGTCTATCAGGAACTCTTTGGAGTGGGATTGGAAAATCCCCAGTTGTCCGATTTATAGAGGTTACTCTGTCCGATTTCCGTTTACGCTGAATAAGAATGTAAAAAGAAAAAGAAAAAGTTAGCTCATATTTTCGTATGATAAGTCTTCCGCTGTTTCTGTTGTATCATATGTATGTTAATTGAACCGGCTCGAGACGGGGATGTTACAGCTGGAGTTGCGATTTGTTATGACACATCATTCTTGAAGTCATTAGTGATAATTTTTGTAGCATGTAGCGATACCAAAACACTAAGGAACGTGATTAATGTATGCAGTTCAAATATCCAGAAGGAAATGGTTTAGGTTAGATTAAGTCTTTTTAAACATAGATTGGTTTAATTTTGTAATTTTAAATTTAAGTTTGACTAATTATTGGACGTTATAAGTTTTTTCTTATTTCCTTTTTTTTCTTTTGATTTGGTCTAATCTTCTTAACAACTTTTTTTTTTTGGGTAACAATCTTCTTAACAACTTAATCTGTATTTGATGATCTTTTTTATATTAAAACTTAAGATAAATAAGCTTACTTTTTAAATAATTCAATACTCTAAAAGATTAGTAGATCAAATTTTATTTTATTTTTTGGGTAAAGAGTAGATCAAATCTTTTAAATAAGTCTACACTATAAATATTTTGGGAGGGTTGGTTATATTTATAAATTTTTTTATTTATAAACTCTTACAAACTACATTATGTACTTCCGGGAGAACATTATCTTCTCTCGAAAGTACATAGTGTAATTTGCAAAATTTATAAACGTATCCTTCCCCTGAATATGAATATATGGGCAGGATTTTTTGACACCAACGTCAAATTAAAAAATTTGACATCAAATCTTAATCTTTTATTTTCGTGAAATTAATTGTTATAATTTATTGGGTCACAATTATCAATTAATTATTAATCCTAATAAATTATAGTTATCGGACCGGCATGAATCAACTATTAAGATTTGGTATCAAGATTTTTAATTTGACACGAAGGTCAAATAATTCAGTCTCTCAATATATATAGGGAAAAATATTTCTCAAGCTACTTGAGATAAGTTTATCTCCAGTCATCCCAAAACTACGTCGTTTTAATTATTTATTTCCTTATAATTATTGATTCACCTTTGAATGGTTATGATTTCTTTTTTCTCTCTCTTCATTTATCACCATTGATTCATCTTTGTACGATTATGATTTAGTAACCGGAGATAAAGTTATCTCGCAGCTTGAGAAATTGTATCCCCATATATATATTTAAAGAGGGAGGATATTCTTACTACCAAATTTTTTTACTACTAACTTACTACCTATCTAATCACCATTGAATCAAAGAGAAAGAATGTTAAAAAAAATTTGAAAAAAAGAGAAAATGTTGATACAATGGTGATTAGATAGGTAGTAAGTTGGTAGTAGAACATTTTGGTAATAAGAATATCCCTCCTTATATTTAAATTAATAGACAAAGTTGGGAATTATTAAAATTAAAATAACTTTTAAATAAAAAAATTAAAAAGTTATAAAAAAAGAAAGAGTTTAAGAAAACGGGTTTTACACGGCTGTATGATGCTGACCAGTCCACCAAGTGACTAAAGTAGCAAAGACTACAACTCTAAATTGGCCTTGACTTCAATTGACTTTTCTCTATTTTCCCATTTCTTTCATTCGTATAAATTATTCAAGGGCGAGCTTTAGTTCAATAGTTCATTCAGCACCATCTCTTTTCTGGCTCGTGTGGGCTGTTTAATATGCAGGCTTTTTGACCCTGACCCGTGCGGGTTAGGGCCTAACGGAACGGGCCAGAGTGGCCCGTTTTGACGGCTCTAAAATAAAGTGATATATTTGTAATCATCAATAAAAATATATCAACTCAAAACAAAATGTAAAAATGTAAAATCATTAAAAAAAAACACATATTTAGGCATTGTCTTGTCATCGCCATCGATCATATCCTCTCTAGTCCAAAATTCTCAACATGCTACCATATTTTCTCAAAAAACGTTAAGTAAAAGATACACATTAATGAATTCTAGGGAAACAGGAGGAAAGAGGAGTTCCGTGCATTGGAAACAGAACCACACCACTAGGCCTAAAAAGTATTAGAGGAACTGTGGTTATGACAAGTATTAGACTAGGGAGAAGTTTGCTTTTCTCTGAAGAGTCCCCACAAGTAATTCTTTTCTTGAAATCCTGCACAACATGTAAATCAAAAATTAAGACAATTTTATTTTACAAACAGTGAAATTTAAATGTGGCACTGAAGAAGTAGAATAAATGTAACTCACTCCATTGTTTCATTGGGAGCACTGTAGAAGGAAAAACTAAAAGCTCTCCATTTTTAACCACAGCTTTTATGATAAGGTCATGGTAAATAATCTCATCAACCAGCTCGTCAAAGGCCCTCTCATTGCTGTAGAAGCATGTAATGTTCAATATTAAATTAAAGAGAGAGAGCAGAGTAAGGGCGGTTTGAATAGCTTTTTTTTGGTAGGCTATTTTGGCCCTTTTTTAGACACCAGGAATATTGTTTTTTTTTTTTTTGAGAAAAACACCAGTTTAGCTTTTTTCTGACTTTTCTTTTTCCAAAGTTGTATGCTGAATGCACACTTAAAGTTAAAAATACTTTTATTTTGAGAAAACGGAGGTTCTTGTAGAAAAAAATTATATCCAAACAGCTCTAATTAAGAATATGTTAATTTATCAGAAAAATCACCTTTCATTCTCAGGAAAGAAATAAAGAGCAATGCTCTCCTCATTTGGTCCACTTTCCTTGAAATACTCTGGCCATACTTCAGATCTTTCAAGCACGTCCACACGAAGCACCTCAGGGAGAAGTCTTGCTTCCTCTTGGACTTGGGGGCATGCTAAATTGGACAAATGGGCCAGAAGTCCATTGAAAATATTAGTACTTTGACCGCAGAAGTACAAGCTTCCCCTATTAGCCATAAAATTCAACTTTAGACAATGATTCACCACAGAAGCTAGAAATATCACCAACTCCAAATGAAGGTAGCAAAAACAAATTTCTTACCTCCACACTGGATCAGCAATAGGCTGTGGTTCAGTAATAGTCACATGGCCCTCACTAGAATCAGCTTTGTGTTGTTTGTTTTTCCTTACTTTCTTCATGCAATTTGTTACCTCTATTCTGGCTTTACTTTGATCATGAGAAGATGAGTCTACTACCTTTGCATTACAATTCTCACAGAACCAAGTGACTTCACCAGTATAATCCACAGGCCCATCTAAAGATTCTAAACAATACCTGAAAAGAGTAAGTTGAGGAGAATAAGGCCAATATGCATCAAGAATGTGAAACTACAAATCTTATAAAATGCATAATCTTCTGGTTTAGAAGATGCTGTGAACCAAATTCAATAGAAACTCTACGTTTCTGATGCCAAAAAGGAAGTTCATGGTATTAATACAAATTGTATTGTGCATCAACTCAGAAGAAAAGGTTCGAGGTATTAATAAGCACAGTCAATACCAATAGAAATTTAAAAGAATGTCCACGTGGAAATAAAAAATAGGGGCATCTGCGGGTAATATGATGATGAAAACCTTCTACATCATATTTTTTAAGAACTTTTACCATAATCTAAAATCATATTTTTGCTTGAAAAAGAAATAAGGATATAATGGATGAGATGATGGAATTCTCTAATTTCCAATGCAATAGGGAGCTACAATATATACAAGCATTGGCTTCCTAACCCATGATTTTAAGACCCAAATTTGGTACCTAAAAAATCATATTAGGATCTGTCAAATTACAGAACACGAAAAGCCTAACTATATAAGGAAATAATTGGAATCCTAAAAACCTAATTGTTCCTGATCATTTGACCAGAATTGGCAATGATCTTCAGTAACATTTCATATTCTTTGGAATCATCAACTATAATTCTCCCACCTTTAATACTTATAATGGAAAAATAAAGAATGTCCAGAAGGCATTAGAAGTAGGAGCATCTTCAGTCAAGTGTGATGATAAAAACTTGGTACAAGTTCATCAAAGCAAATAGATAGAAAGAGTAAATAGTAAGTACCTATGAACAGCATAAACCTGACACGTTTCACAAATATCCAACAACTCTGGAAAGCCCTCATCGCCACAAGTAGGAGAAACAGATTCCTGCAACGTGTAAAGAGTTTTACTGCAATGGATCATAAAAGCAGATGTACAACTCCAAAAGCCGCTAATCATAAGCTTTTGAGTTATGTATTGTTGACAAAAAGACATGGCCAAAATCAAAACATTTCAAATTCTTTCTTTTTCTCATTTCAAATTTTTATCATGTTTGTCTCATTTAAGGAAGACAAGACATGCCAATAAACAAAACAGTTTCATTCAATCAACAATTATTCTTTGAAGTTAGACCAACCACTAGTAGAATAGTTGGTTCATTCAATTGAAAAATCTAAATTAGCCAAAAAGGATAGGTTAAGCAGATTCATGCCTATCCCAATAATACTGAATAAGATTATAATCAAATTAGTAACTAGATCTCTTGAGAAACTACCACTGTATTCTTTGATAGTTACATTGAAAATTAGCAAATGATGTGAAATACCTGAGACAATTGAGTTTCTTCAGCTTTAGAACTTCCATCTGTAGTTGGGGTGTTAATAGCAGAAGCTGAAGGGCCATACTCCATCCAGGAAGATGATAGCAGTTGATTATTTGAGTTGTCAGTAGGATTTTGGCTCTCATAATGTGTTATGGCTTCTGATCCGTGGGGTTCTGTTTCAGTATGTGATTCAAAACTTGATTCCACTACTGATAGCAGTTGATTATTTATAGTTTGGGTGTTAATAGCAGAAGCTGAAGGGCCATACTCCATCCAGGCAGATGATAGCAGTTGATTATTTGATTTGTCAGTAGGATTTTGGCTCTCATAATGTGCTATGGCTTCTGATCCGTGGGGTTCTGTTTCAGTATGTGATTCAAAACTTGATCCCACTACTGGTTCTGATGCCAATACCGGAGATGCCATTGGCTCTTTTGGTGGTGCTATTGCTATTTGATTAATATTAGAACTCACATCTTCAGTTTGAGTCCTAATATTAGAAATTGCAGGGGCATTCAACTCCACAAAGATTGATTGTGGATGTACATTTGTTTCCAAAGTGGGATTTTGAATCTGATGATGATTTTTGCATTCTGACACTTGTGTCTCTGAGGCTGAGACATGTTGAATCTGTAGCTCGAAACTTGATCCTACTACAGGTGTTGGCGCCTTTATCT
Source organism: Gastrolobium villosum (assembly GCA_032173675.1). Lineage (NCBI taxonomy): Eukaryota > Viridiplantae > Streptophyta > Magnoliopsida > Fabales > Fabaceae > Gastrolobium > Gastrolobium villosum. The sequence goes on from JAVKPL010007555.1 coordinate 6,893, forward strand.
GAGAAGCCACATCCCCTGATGGTGGTGCTACTGCGGGGACTTGAACTATAGGTCCAGCATGATTTGACAGAGCATTGACACCAAGGTTTGATGAATCCATTGGTTTTCTTATCAAAGTATTTATTTTCAAGTATTTGTCCCTAACTCTAGCAGGTACTTGGATAACAGATTCTACATAACTTGCCAGAGCTTCAGCAGCAGGTTTTGATGAATACATTGGTTTTCTTATCCCATTATTTGTCTTCATGTATTTTCCTCCTGTGGCTCCTTCACCTCCTTTGTAACAGCCCGTTGTACACCGGTATTGTTAACATTGATTATGATATTAAGCGCAGTTACAATCACAGTGATTAGGTTAATTAAATTACGGGCAAATTTTTCTTTTAACATGTTCCTTTTCTTTTACGTAAATACATTTTCCGTAATCAATTAAAACCACACTATAATTGTAAATGCCATTTGCGGAATCATACACTTTCTAACATCATAAATCATTCTTTCTATTCATTTCATTTAAACTCACCATCTTACTCTCATCTTTTACCAAGTTGTAGTCCTTTACATTGTCTACGCGTGGTTTCAAACCACGTATCATTTGGAGTTCTACCCAACAAGTTATGCCCCTTTCTTTAAGTCAAGAAAAACCTGAATTTTCAAAAATTGCACTGTGGTAATCGATTACCAGTGGGTGGTAATCGATTACCACCTGTCAAAAATGAGGCAGTAGCCAAATTTTGACCTCCTCTGTTCTGGTAATCGATTACCAACCTTGGGTAATCGATTACCTCACATGGTAATCGATTACCAAGCCTCAGTAATCGATTACCAGTGAAGACAGAAGCTGATTTTTCGTCCCCTGTTGCATGGTAATCGATTACCATGCTTGGGTAATCGATTACTATGCAGCAAAATGACAGATTACAGCATTTTAAGCCCCAAAAAGGGTTGTGTAATCCATCCCTAAGCCCTTGATACTCCACATAACACATAATCATGTCCTAATGTTGGCTCTAGGCCCTTCCATCATGCATTTTCCTTAAGTTTAACATCAATTACATCATTCTCAAATAATGGCCATTTACATGTACATATGGACCATTTTTACATCATTACACATCAAGACTTCAAGGCTATGAATGTGGCAATGGACAAGTCCCATGCTCACTCAAAATATACAGTTATCCAAGCTATGAACAATAAATCACATCAAGACTTAGCATATGACCATGAACACTAACAAAAGCATGGAAAATGACATCATGCAATATGTTCATGACCTAAGTCTCAAAATACTAATGGTATGCTATGTGCACTCCATAAACTCCTCCAAAAAGCCATGCAATCCATATGCACCGCATGCCCATCCAACGTCCACTATACGGGCTTCTTGCCCGAAGCTCCTCCCGGCTCATAGTGACCTGAAATGTGGTCCCCCAAACACGGGGTGAGATATACGGATATATCTCAGTAAACCAATGGAGCTAGAGGCTCTCTCCACTCCATGGCTCACTAAAATGTATCAAAATGACATAATATGCTATGCAAGTAAAACAATATCACCAAACACCTGGAGACACCCAAGAACATCCACTCATGGATTCATGTTCAAGGACTCCATCATATAACTCCCGAGACAGTCCTGGCGCCTCTCCCATGGTTGAGACGACTCCATGGCAATACCCAACCGGAACTCCTCATGAGCCCTATCCGGCGGACGTCCCCCGCTTGGATCATCCTGATGTCGCTCCCAGAGTCAACACCATGGTATCTCCAACTGGCATTCTCCCGTAGGACGAATCCAGCGGATGTCCAAACCAAACACACGTCAACTGGCCAGTGACCAAACAATTTTCACAAAACACAAGTAATATGCATACAAGCACACAAACACACCATGTCATAACTACATCATCCAACCACAACCTTCCTCTAGGCGTGGTGGAGCTCACTAGGGATCAAACCCAAGTTCCAAGAGTTTACCTTAACACTTAGCAACACCGTTCCAAACGTATGCTCCAAATCAACTTTTCTCAAATCCAACCGTGTGAGGCACCCTACAACAATCATCAAATCCAATTACACAAAAACTCATTTTTCATCAAAATTCCTCAAAATTCTCTAAGTTAAAAACCTAGATTTTTCACCAAAATTTAACATAGCATTTCTAGCTTACAAACATGATTCTAAGGCCTTTTCATCTAATAGCATTTTTGCATTTGGGCTCTCTATCATCACACATCTAAAATCAAAGATTTGAACACATATTCATAGATCTAAGAATTCAACTATCAAAAGACCACAAATATACTTACAATGGGTAGTATGATCACCACCAAGGCTTCACTAAACCATTTGAAGCTCAAAACTCCAAGAAATCTCCAAGAACACTAATGGGTCGAATCTGAGTTTGCCAAAAACGTGGCTAAAGAGGTGGATTCAAGGCTTCTAGATGCTACCAATGGCTTTGGAAGGTTGTTTACGATAGATTTCAACACCAAAATCAAGCGATTCGGTGGAGAAACGAAGAAATGGCAAGAAAATGGAGAATGGGAGAAAATGGTTCCTTTTTCCTTGCAGAGAGTGCACGGGAGAGATGAGAGGAAAAGAAAGAAGAAGGAAAGAAAAGGAGGTGGGGCCAAGTGACTTCGGTCACACGGGTCCCACACGCGATCTAACTTTAACTCCGATAAAATTTCCGATCACACATCCTTAATCTAAATATTTTTCCAGTCCATAACATATTTTTCTTTCTCCAAAATAATGATAAAAATTTCACACCTATCGGTACACTCACAACTCAGTATTTTAACACTTAAAAATCACTATTCATCGATTTTTCCCAAATTTGCCTATTTACTCAATTTTTCGCCCTGATTCCATTTCCAACCTTGCTTTTGTCATTTGAAATCTCTAACTCAGTATTTAAGCCTCCTAACACACGGTTGGCAAATTACAATTTTGCCCTTATTGCCCTTTTTGGCCATAATACTTGGATTTTCACTAATCCATCAACTTTCATTTCACAATATTACATTAAAATAAACATTTAATCATATGAGGTGTTATATTCACCCCACCTTTTTGAAATTTTGTCCGCAAAATTAAATCATACCTGCTCACTAACTCAGGATACAGCCGGAGAATCTCGTCCTCCCGCTCCCAAGTAGCCTCCTCAGGTGTGCGGCCTTCCCACTGAATCTTCAGCATGGGAATCACTTTACTTCTTAGTCTCTTTTCACTGCGGTCCAATACTGCAATAGGACCGATGGGAGTCTTCAAGTTCTCCCTGATTTCAATATTATCCGGCATCACCACATGTGATTCGTCCGGAACATAACGTCGCAACTGCGACACATGAAAAACATCATGTAGATTAGATAACTGCGGGGGTAAGGCAAGCTGATAGGCCACCAATCCTACTCTTTTCATAATCTGATATGGCCCAATGAATCGTGGACTCAGCTTCCTCACACCCAACGCACGGCCAACACCTGTGACCGGCGACAAACGTACAAATACATGGTCACCTTCCTCAAATTCCAGCGGTCTATGCTTATTGTCATAATAGCTTTTCTGCCGATTCTGTGCCTGTTTCAATTTTTCTCTAATCATTTCAATCTGCACTGTCGTTTCTTGCACAAAATCCGGACCAAATCTTTCTTTGTCGCCTACCTCAGCCCAACAAGTGGGCGTACGACACCTCCTGCCATATAAAACCTCGTATGGTGCCATACCCAGACTGGAATGAAAACTGTTATTATAAGAAAACTCCACCAGTGGTAAGTACTTATCCCAGGCATTACCCTGTTCCAGTGTGCATGCTCTCAGCATATCCTCAAGTGTCTGTATGGTCCTCTCAGTCTGACCATCAGTCTGCGGGTGATAAGCAGTGCTCAGTCTAAGCTGAGTGCCAAAAGCCTGCTGCAAAGCTCCCCAAAATCGTGAAGTAAACTTTGGGTCCCGATCACTCACAATGCTAATCGGTATCCCATGGAGTCTAACAATCTCCTTCACATAAAGTGTTGCCAACTTTTCCGTAGTGTAGTCTACTCGTACTGGTAGAAAATGTGCAGACTTCGTAAGTCGGTCCACAATAACCCAAATCGAATCATAACCAGCTTGAGTTCTCGGCAATCCAACAACAAAATCCATTGAAATACTCTCCCATTTCCATTCAGGTATATCCAGCGGCTGAAGTAATCCAGCAGGTTTCTGATGCTCTATTTTCACTTTTTGACAAACCAAGCACTTAGACACGTACTCGGCAACATCTCTTTTCATACCAGGCCACCAGAACTTAACTTTCAAATCTTGGTACATCTTTGTGGCACCTGGGTGGATAGAATATTGACCCTTATGGGCCTCAGTCATAACTTCCTCTGCAAGTTCCTTGGGCACAACAATCCTGCCCTGATATAATAAAAGTCCCTGTTCATTAACAGATATGCCACTCTGGCCTTTCAAATACTTTATGCTTTCATTGCGGATCTGAGTCTCCTTAATCTTCTCGTGCAGCTCGTTCTCAATCCGAGTCAACTCCATATCACACATTCTTCCTGCAAAGAAATCCGTTATTTTCATATCACGGAATTGCTCAATCACTTCATTGTCCCACATCATCATATGAGATAAGTTAACAGACTTCCTACTCAGTGCATCTGCCACAACATTAGCCTTTCCCGGGTGGTATTTCAGCTCAAAGTCATAATCTTTCAAGAATTCAACCCATCTACGCTGTCTCATATTCAGCTCCTTCTGATCAAATAAATATTTCAAGCTTTTATGGTCGCTAAACACAGCAAACTTCATCCCATACAGAAAATGCCTCCAAATTTTCAAGGCAAAAACAATAGCAGCCAATTCTAAGTCATGCGTCAGATAATTTTCTTCATGCGGCCTCAACTGCCTAGACGCATATGCAATAACTTTTCCTTCCTGCATCAATACGCTCCCTAAACCTTTCTTAGAAGCGTCACAGTATAACACAAACTCACCCTCCGGATCAGGTAGAGTCAACACCGGAGCAGTAGTCAATTTCTCTTTAAGTAGCAGAAAGCAGTCCTCACATTCCTGGGTCCACACAAAAGGAGTATCCTTTCGTGTCAAACGAGTCAACGGTAGAACCATTGCAGAAAATCCCTGTATAAATCGGCGATAATAGCCAGCAAGCCCCAGAAAACTTCTAATTTCAGTCACAGTCTTTGGTCGTTCCCAGTCACTCACCGCTTCAATCTTGCTTGGATCCACTGCGACACCACTTGCAGAAATAACATGACCCAAAAATTGCACCTCGGACAACCAGAATTCACACTTAGACGGTTTAGCATACAGTTTCTTGTCTTTCAACACCTGCAACACAGTCCTCAAATGGTCCATGTGCTCCTCCTTACTCTTAGAATAGATCAAAATGTCATCAATGAACACAATTACAAACTGGTCCAAATACGGTTTAAAAATGCGGTTCATATAGTCCATGAACACCGCCGGGGCATTAGTAAGCCCGAAAGGAATAACTTGATACTCAAAATGTCCATATCTGGATCGGAAAGCTGTTTTAGGTACATCCTCCGGTTTAATCCGAATCTGGTGATATCCGGACCGGAGATCAATCTTTGAAAATACACAGGCACCCCTCAACTGATCTAATAAATCATCAATACGCGGCAATGGGTACCGGTTCTTAATAGTCACTTTATTTAGCTGTCGGTAGTCGGTGCACAATCTCATGCTACCATCCTTTTTCTTTACAAATATCACCGGTGCTCCCCACGGAGACACACTCGGCCTAATAAAATTCTTCGCAGATAATTCTTCAATATGTTTCTTCAATTCAGCCAACTCAAGTGGCGACATCCGATATGGAGCCAAGGAAATCGGCCCCACACCCGGCAATAAATCAATCGAAAATTCAATCTCTCTCTCTGGTGGGAATTCCGGTATCTCATCCGGAAATACATCCTCAAACTCATTAACAACTGGAATAGCAGAAATCTCCTCCTTTTTATCACCCACCAATCCGCCCAACAAGACATAACCCAGATCTCCAGCCTTCAAGGCTTTCACAGTCTGACTGACAGACAAATACAAAGACGGACAAACAGACGGCCTCTCGTGAGATAGCAACAACCTCTTCCCGCAACAATCAATCATTGCGCAGTTCCGAGACAACCAATCCATCCCCAAAATTAAATTGACAGAGGCCAGGGGTAAGATAATTAAATCAATGGTATAACCCCTGCCTAAATAAGTGAACTTTACATCTTCACAAATCCAAGACGACTCACTAACCTCGCCTGTAGCAGTAGTAATACGCATCGGAGGAACCATCCGTGTTACCTTTAAGTCCAACGCCTTAGCCACATAGTCCGCCACAAATGAATGTGTTGCTCCCGAATCAAACAATACAGATAAATCAACATTAGATAGAAAAATTATACCTTTAACCAAATTCGGAGCCTTTTCAGTACGCTGCGCATTTGTGGTATAAACTCGTCCCACAGTAGGAACAACAGCAATAGGAGCAGCAGTAGTAGTAGTAGCTGGCGGCAAGGCCTGCAGATTCGCAGCCTGCCCCGAAGAAGACGGACAATTTCTAGCAAAATGGCCATTCCGACCACATTTATAACAAGCCGACGGATCAGCACCACACACACCTTTGTGGTATTTACCACACTTCCCACATTGTGGGGTAGGATATCTATTCGCAGCACCACCACCACCAGTATTTCCACCCCTTTTAAACTGACCAGGAGGCTGCCTCACATGCAACCCCCTACCTCTATTATTAAAACCTCCTCTGTTGGCATTACCAGAAGGACCAGGTGTCCTCTTAACATCTTGCTCTTTTGTAGAATCAGATTTCGGATATCTTCCATAAACAGTTTCGACCCGTTTGCACTGGGTCACCAAATCAGCAAAGTTCCTCACAGCAGTATTAGACATCCTCTTTGCAATCTTCTCACTCAGCCCTCTTTGAAATTTAGCTGACAGGAATTCCGGAGTAGGTAGAGTACCTCCATAGTTAGCAAACTTGACAAGTTCATTGAATTTTGCCACATAGGCATCCACAGTCATAACACCCTGTACCAGATTATCAAATTCACCTTGCTTAGCCTCCCGAACGTCACGGGGAAAATATTCTTCATGAAAAAGACCTTCAAACATAGTCCAAGTAAGGACCTCACCCTGAATAATAAATGGGCGAGACACATTGTCCCACCACTCCTGGGCATCACCCTCCAGCATGTAAACAGAATATAACAACTTCTGCGGATCTTGGCACCTCATAACTTGAAAAATCTTGTCCATGCCCCTCAACCAAGCAGTGACCTCCTTTGGGTCCCTTGACCCCATAAATGCGGGTGGCTTATGTTTCCTAAAAGATATGAGCCTACGCTCATCATCAGCATTATCAATAACTTGCCCAGCAGCCCCAGTAGATTGGGCAACAGATGACGGATCAGGAACATAACTAGGATCCGTAGTAGTATGATGACTAGCCTCACCAGTGTGGTGACTAGCCCCACTCTCCCCCTGTTGAGGAGTAACAGATGGCGTCGGTGTAGGAGTCACCGTAGCCGTATGCGGAGGTGTATCTTCCCTCCTAGGACGACCTCTATCCGCCCTCAACTCAGCCATAAAGGCCTGCATCATATCCTGATTTGCTTTCATCAGGTTCTCAGTCATATTTCTGTTTGCAGCCGTTTCCGCCTGCAGAGCATTCAGTGCTGCAGTGATCGGATCCGGTGGCAAATGACCTGCACCCCGTGCCCCACGGCGACCTCGTGCCCTACTCATGATATCTGTACATGTAACACAAAGGAATGAGCTGATCAGACCCACACTGAGGAATCACATATACATTAATCATAAATAGTTCACAGATAGCTATGACACACAAGATACAACACACAACAATCAGAGTTCCCTAAACAAAACTGCTCTGATACCATAAAATGTAACAGCCCGTTGTACACCGGTATTGTTAACATTGATTATGATATTAAGCGCAGTTACAATCACAGTGATTAGGTTAATTAAATTACGGGCAAATTTTTCTTTTACATATTCCTTTTCTTTTTCATAAATACATTTTCCGTAATCAATTAAAACCACACTATAATTGTAAATGCCATTTGCGGAATCATACACTTTCTGACATCATAGATCATTCTTTTTATTCATTTCATTTAAACTCACCATCTTACTCTCATCTTTTACCAAGTTGTAGTCCTTTACGTTGTCTACGCGTGGTTTCAAACCACGTATCATTTGGAGTTCTACCCATCAAGTTATGCCCCTTTCTTTAAGTCAAGAAAAACCTGAATTTTCAAAAATTGCACTGTGGTAATCGATTACCAGTGGGTGGTAATCGATTACCACCTGTCAAAAATGAGGCAGTAGCCAAATTTTGACCTCCTCTGTTCTGGTAATCGATTACCAACCTTGGGTAATCGATTACCTCACATGGTAATCGATTACCAAAGGCCAGTAATCGATTACCAGTGAAGACAGTAGCCAATTTTTCGTCCCCTGTTGCATGGTAATCGATTACCATGCTTGGGTAATCGATTACTATGCAGCAAAATGACAGATTACAGCTGTTTTGAGCCCCAAAAAGGGTGTGTAATCCATCCCTAACCCCTTGGTACTCCACATAACACATAATCATGTCCTAATGTTGGCTCTAGGCCCTTCCATCATGCATTTTCCTTAAGTTTAACATCAATTACATCATTCTCAAATAATGGCCATTTACATGTACATATGGACCATTTTTACATCATTACACATCAAGACTTCAAGGCTATGAATGTGGCAATGGACAAGTCCCATGCTCACTCAAAATATACAGTTATCCAAGCTATGAACAATAAATCACATCAAGACTTAGCATATGACCATGAACACTAACAAAAGCATGGAAAATGACATCATGCAATATGTTCATGACCTAAGTCTCAAAATACTAATGGTATGCTATGTGCACTCCATAAACTCCTCCAAAAAGCCATGCAATCCATATGCACCGCATGCCCATCCAACGTCCACTATACGGGCTTCTTGCCCGAAGCTCCTCCCGGCTCATAGTGACCTGAAATGTGGTCCCCCAAACACGGGGTGAGATATACGGATATATCTCAGTAAACCAATGGAGCTAGAGGCTCTCTCCACTCCATGGCTCACTAAAATGTATCAAAATGACATAATATGCTATGCAAGTAAAACAATATCACCAAACACCTGGAGACACCCAAGAACATCCACTCATGGATTCATGTTCAAGGACTCCATCATATAACTCCCGAGACAGTCCTGGCGCCTCTCCCATGGTTGAGACGACTCCATGGCAATACCCAACCGGAACTCCTCATGAGCCCTATCCGGCGGACGTCCCCCGCTTGGATCATCCTGATGTCGCTCCCAGAGTCAACACCATGGCATTCCAACTGGCATTCTCCCGTAGGACGAATCCAGCGGATGTCCAAACCAAACACACGTCAACTGGCCAGTGACCAAACAATTTTCACAAAACACAAGTAATATGCATACAAGCACACAAACACACCATGTCATAACTACATCATCCAACCACAACCTTCCTCTAGGCGTGGTGGAGCTCACTAGGGATCAAACCCAAGTTCCAAGAGTTTACCTTAATTCTTAGCAACACCGTTCCAAACGTATGCTCCAAATCAACTTTTCTCAAATCCAACCGTGTGAGGCACCCTACAACAATCATTAAATCCAATTTACTCAAAAACTCATTTTTCATCAAAATTCCTCAAATTTTGCCTAAGTTACAAATCCATATTTTTCACCAAAAATTAACATAGCATTTCTAGCTTACAAACATGATTCTAAGGCCTTGTCATCTAATAGCATTTTTGCATTTGGGCTCTCTATCATCACACATCTAAAATCAAAGCTTTGAACACATATTCATAGATCTATGGAATCAACTATAAAGAGACCACAAATATACTTACAATGGGTAGTATGATCACCACCAAGGCTTCACTAAACCATTTGAAGCTCAAAACTCCAAGAAATCTCCAAGAACACTAATGGGTCGAATCTGAGTTTGCCAAAAACGTGGCTAAAGAGGTGGATTCAAGGCTTCTAGATGCTACCAATGGCTTTGGAAGGTTGTTTACGATAGATTTCAACACCAAAATCAAGCGATTCGGTGGAGAAACGAAGAAATGGCAAGAAAATGGAGAATGGGAGAAAATGGTTCCTTTTTCCTTGCAGAGAGCGCACGGGAGAGATGAGAGGAAAAGAAAGAAGAAGGAAAGAAAAGGAGGTGGGGCCAAGTGACTTCGGTCACACGGGTCCCACACGCGATCTAACTTTAACTCCGATAAAATTTCCGATCACAATTCCTTAATCTACATATTTTTCCGGTCCATGACATATTTTTCTTTCTCCAAAATAATGATAAAAATTTCACACCTATTGGTACACTCACAACTCAGTATTTTAACACTTAAAAATCACTATTCATCGATTTTTCTCAAATTTGCCTATTTACTCAATTTTTCGCCCTGATTCCATTTCCAACCTTACTTTTGTCATTTGAAATCTCTAACTCAATATTTAAGCCTCTTAACACACGGTTGGCAAATTACAATTTTGCCCTTTTTGCCCCTTTTGGCCATAATACTTGGATTTTCACTAATCCATCAACTTTCATTTTACCATATAATATTAAAATACACATTTAAATATTTGAGGTGTTATAGCTCTCTCTCACAATCCTATTCTGCATGCAAGGACTAAGCATATGGAACTTGACATCTTCTTTGTACGTGAACGTGTTATCTCAAAGGAGTTGCTTGTGTCTCATGTTCCAGCACCTGATCAGCTAGCTGATACTCTTACCAAGCCGTTATCTGCTCCCTTGTTGGCTGATTATAGGACCAAACTGCGGGTTCTGGATACTCATCTTCTCCACAACTCCACAGTTTGAGGGGGCATATTATCATGTAGCTTCTCCTTAGTCTGTTGTGGTGTTTGTTACACCTTGCTTTTCATGTTAGTTTGTTATAGGTTTGTTAGAGTTTGTTGTAGGTTTGTTATAGGTTTGTTATATTGTTAGAGTTTGTTGTAAGTTTGTTATAGGTTTGTTATACTTTCCTCTATATAAGTGGTTGTGTTGTCATTGTAAAAGTATAGAGAATAAACCTTTCATTATCACTATGGAATCTCTTCTCTTCCTCTCCATTTTCACTCACTCTATTATTCATCTACAAAGTTCATTGAACTTTATTATTGAACCAAAAATAAGACAGCAAACAAGGTGAAGGTGACACCAACCGAAGCATCACCACCACACGTGCAACTTCGACCGCCAGTCCTAGTCACCGTGCGCCACCCCATAACGACCGCCATTTACCCATCACAAGTTGTTGACCACCACGAGCTCCACCGTGCATTTAACATCGCTTCACCGTCAGACGCCATAGACTCCACCGCAACACATCCAAACCCTCCTCGCATTTTTTGTTTCCACAACGGTGTTTTATTCACTTCTCACTTCCTTTCTGTAATCAAACATAAAATATATAGTTTGTTTATTATCACAGTATTTGTTTGTTTTTGCTGTCTCTTTTTCCTTTTATTATTTTTGTCAGTTATAGTTTGCATTTTTTCTTTTTATTGAAGTCCACCACGTACACCTAGCTATCTAGCTTAACACTGTTTATTTGCAAAAAAAAAAAATGATAAAGCCTACTAGCTAGATCAGCTATGTTAAATGAGATATCTTCTATTATCAAAAAAAAAATGAGATATCTTCTCTCATTTTGATCATAAACAGTGTTAAAAAATTGGGAAATATTACCCTCTTTTCAACTAGATCAACTAGCTATCTAAGGAGTAAAGAGGTCACTTTTAGATTTTAAATTTAAATATTAAAATAAATTATTTTAAATTATAAATAATTAATGTTGCATATTATACATGTTGCATGAGAAAATAAACTCTTTCTACACTCACCATAAAAAGGTGTGCCACTCATTTTTTTATTTTTTTATTTTTTTAATAGGTAGGTCTCACACTTCATGTATCTATGACATGAAATTTAAATTCTCCTACGATATAAGATTTATTTTTCCCATAATTAATATGATCATAATAAACATTTTGAAATGCAAAATACTGCTCAAGATTTTTAAAGAATGAGAAAATACTGATTGGTGTTATGTTTTTTTTTTTTTGTAATTTCTTTATTATTATTTTATTCATTTTCTTTCTTACATACATTAATTCCATGTGGTACATGTTACGGTATTAACAAAAGAGGAAGGATATTCTTACTACCAATTTTTTCCACTATCAACTTACTACCTATTTAATCACCATTGGATCAACATTTTCTCTCTCTTCATAAATTTTTTAGCATTCTCTCTCCTTGATCCAATGATGATTAGATTGGTAGTAAGTTGGTAGTGAAAAATATTGATAGTCAAACACTCAAAATATCCTCCCTCTTAACAAAATCTAAAAAAGCAAGGGTGATAGTATCGCCGGTTACTTTTTTAATAGTAGTGGTTTTTGTTTACGTTACAACATGTATAATATGCAACATTACAAAATATAAAAAATAAAAATATGGAAAATAAATCAATATAACTTTATTTTAAATCCATCGAATGATTTTCGACATTGATATATAGTCATCGATCCTCAACGGATAATTTAATCGTGACGGTTTGTTAATCCCGTAATCTTTTGAATCGTTTTAGTCGTGACGGTTTGGCGATTCAAAAATATCATAAATTTATAACAAAAAAATAATAACGTAAAATCTATTTTTTTTTAAAAAGGATTAGCTGAGTTGAGACAGCTTGTTAATCCCATAATCTTTTGAATTATTTTAGCCGTGACGGCTTGGTGATTCAAAATTTATAATAAAAAATAATAACGTCAAACCTATTTTTAGAAGAATTAGCTGAGCTGAGACAGCTTGTTAATCCCATAACTTTTGAATCATTTTAGCCGTGACAGCTTGGTAGTTCAAAATTTCCTGCATAATATACAATAATAAAAATAAAAATTATTGAAATAAATATAAATCATCAAAGCCTAAACTTTCCAATAACTTTCTTTAAAATTACTTTCAAAAGTAAAATCAATTAACACACAAACATTTTCTACATAACGACGTAGCTTTGAATTCTTCACTGCACTGGAGGATACATCGAAGCGGAACCATTTTCGCCAAGCTAAAATAAAATTTTAATAATTTAGCCTTCTCATTTCTTAAATAATTATAATTATTTTTTTAATGGATAAAACAAATATTTTTAAAAGCTATTAACAATTCGCACAATTAATTTAATGTAGCCGTTTTAAAATGGATGTGTCAGGGGTGCAGTGGGATTTAGTTTTCACCCTTCTCTGCGCATAATTAGACTCCTGAACATTTGATCTATAATTTTAAGACCAGTTTGCAATAAAAGGTTTTCCAATTTTTTCACTCAAATAAAATTGGTGGCGACTCCATTGTTTTAATTATTTAAATTTTGGGTCGTTACAATGCTTATTATTTTTAATATTAACCGTTATTAATAGTATATATAAAATAATTATAACTCACAAAGTTAACAACACACATTCATAACATTATTATCATGTTAGATAATAATAATATGATACCCAGAGTTGTACCGAATAATCTAGGTGGTTCTTAATTTAAAAGATGAAGCTGCAACAAAACACACAATTTTAACGGAAAGAAGTAAAACCAACCAACTAACAATCACAGAACAAAATAACACATTTTCTTTGCTTGCTGAGTCATTCTTGTTGTACACATTGGCCTTCCCTCCTAGCTCCTAGTCTTCCACATCATACTAGGCTTTATAACCTTTGTCCTTTGCTTTGCCAAATAATTACAATCATATCTTCACTGCATTTCCTTGCATGCTTTCCTTCCAATATAATAATAAAATAGTACAAGCATATGTGTGTGCGCTCATCTAAACTTTTTAAATTTTGTTTATTCTTTTATGATTTTAGATAATTTTGTATATATATATATATATATATATATATATATATATATATATATATATATAGGGGTAAACATTTCTCAAGCAGCTTGAGATAAGTTTATCTCCAACTAACCCCAAAACTACGTATTTTTGATTAATAAAGGGTGTTTATGTAATTTTAGGTGAATTAACGAAGGGTGTTTCAGTAAAATGTATATGATATAAAAGTAAATAAAATTACAAAAACACACTTCATTAATTCACCTAAAATTACATAAACACCCTTCATTAATCAAAATGACGTAGTTTTGGAGTTAGCTGGAGATAAACTTATCTCAAGCTGCTTGAGAAATATTTTTCTCATATATATATATATATATATATATATATAAAAGAATCATGTATCGTTTATTTCTGCAATTTATTTTTAATTATTTATTTTCAGAAATACATAATTAAAAAATAATAATATTATAACTATATATTTTTGAAAAAATATATAACAAAATATCCAATACACCCTGTATATACACCAGCATCTCGGAAATACAAGATAACTATATATTTTTGAAAAAATATATAACAAAATATCCAATACACCCTGTATATACACCAGCATCTCCGGGGCAAGAAGTTTTTTAGAAAATTCAAAGGAACCGAATATAGATACCTGAGAATCTTAAAGGATATTCCTGTTATAAGCTTGACTAGCTACTGTAATACTTGGCACTATCATAATAATACTATTTCATGTCATCTTCATAATTGAGTTTTGGAGTTGAAGAACAATGAAGGCCATTGGGAGAAGGACGAAGATGTACTCAAAGCAATAGAGAATGCATTCTATATGTAGTTGTTCACTGAGGACTTAGTTTCAAAACCCCGGTACATTGCACGAAATTCATGGCCTTCCATTCACCAGTACGAGATGGAAAGGTTTCTACCCAGATTCACAGCTGCGCAGGTTGAGAAGGCTATGTTGAGCATCCACCCCTTTCAAGTGGCAGGTGAGGATGTCTTTCCGACGTTTACTCATCCGCCGTAGGATATTAGGCAAATTAATCATACATTGTTTGTGATTATCCCTAAATGAGAGAAACCAAAGCATGTATCCCAATTCCACCCTATTTCTCTTTGTAATGTTTTGTACAAAACTATTAGAAAATGTATTGTCCATCACCTGAAAAATTTATCTGAGCAATTGATATCTCCCTTCCAAGTTAGTTTTGTTGTCAAGCGACACGTTAAGGACAACATTATAATTGCTCAAGAAATGATTCATCCAATGGAAAAGAAGAGGGGTAAGAGAGGATTAATGGCAGTAAAATTTGACTTGAAGAAGGCCTATGATAGTTTAAGTTGGAACTTTATTAAGTTGGTTCTCGAAAAGGTAGGATTGCCTGATCCTTTGACTCATTTAGTTATGCAGTGTGTAAAGTCCTTATCATTCTGGGTGCTTTTGGAATGGAGCGCAAATGTCTGTATTCACTTGGGTCGTGGCATCAGGCAAGGTGAATCCATGTTGTCTTATTTATCTGGGAAAGTTACTCTTGCTAGATCAATTATTCCTAACTACATTGTGCAGAATCACATTATCTTAGTATTAGTTATTTAGTTTGTGACAAGATTGAAAGACTTTAGCAAAAATCCATACAGTGGAAATGGATAAAATCAAACACATCTATCTCTTCTCCTAACATTAAATTGGTTCCCTTTAAATCACTGATATAATTACCCACGCTAATAAATTGAGAAAATAGTATTTTTCCATGCTTAAGAGAAATTAATTAGCTAAGAAATCTGATTAATAAGATGAAATCATTTTTTAGATAAAAGAAATATTTTTAGTAATTTTCGGTAAAACATATTAATTTTACACACACTTTTGAGTAAAAAATTGAGTCATGGCTAGAAATGAGTAAGAAAATAAAGGTATTTTGGGTTAGCGAAAATATGATGCCCACTTAAATGACTTTAGTGAGTAAAAATGAGTAAGAAAGAGACTCAAAAATCAGACCCGATCATTTTTCTTCTCCATCAAATCGTCAACATCCATTGAAGAATAGGGAGAAAACTTTATAATTTCGTATCTTGAGCTATAGACCACCAAATTAGAAGATTCCAAAGCCAAACTTGTGAGAAATTTCGAGAAGAACACATTGTTCACTATGGACATAGATCTCCTCCTCCAAAGATTTCGGGTTTCTTGGGAAAACTTGGAATTTGAGGGAGTTTGAGTCCACGGGAACTTGAAGTGAGCTTTCCCCTCCTTTTGTGAGTTCATTGTGATAAGGAATTGCCTATCTTTTCTTATTTCCATGAAATTTTAAGAATTCTAGGTTTTCATGAATAGTGAGAGAGTGTTTAGAATGTGTGTACATTATTGGTTTAACCCTTTATTTATAAATGGGTTACCTAGCAGGTAGAGGTGGCAATATGGGTTGAACCCGAAAGGTCAACCCGCCAAAACGGGACGGGTTGGGTTACATATTTCAACCCACCAACCCGCCCCGTTGGGTTGTGGGTCAAAACGGATTGGCGGCATGTCGGGGCGGGATAGCCCGCAGGGTCAATTTTTTTTTTTTTTTTTTTTTACTATTATGTAGTTTTTTATTTTTTTTTAAACTTTTGTGATATCTAATTTTTTATAATCTAAGTACTCTCTAGAAAAAATATAGAAGAAAACTTTATTTATGACAAAAATAATTTATGTATGGAGATAAAAATAAGTTTGTAAAGAATATCTAACTAAATATTAGCATACCTTTAAACTTAAGATTGGAAAAAAACTAAGGGGAATGTGATATAAAAATAATTAATATTATAATATTTATAAAATGTTATTTATTTTTTATTTTTAACTATTTTTTATTTTTAATTATTTTTTATTTTTTAAACGGGTTGACCGACCAACCCACCATAAAACGGGGTGGGTTGGGGTTTTCAACCCAAATTCAAGTGGCGGGGCGGGGCGGACCAATCCACTTTTGGTGGGTTGGTGGCGGGGCGGGTCAATCCGTTTTGCCACATCTACTAGTAGGAGTGAATTTTGGGAATTCTTAGGATTATTGGGGTCTAATTCTTGATTCATTATTACCGTATTAGGATTAGTATAATTAAAGAATCTTTCCTTAATTTTCCTCTTAATCGTTAGTTTTTTTTGGACTTTCTAAAATATGGGCATGGTCCATAACAGATATAGCAGTGCTGAAAATTGTTTCATATTTTATTAGATACAGCTTTCTCGTGTCTTTTTCTAACATAGATTACATCATGTAAAGAATTTTAATCATTCATTAATATCTCAATAATAATAATTTCAATGACAAAACTAGTAAAACGGAGAAGAGGAAATAGAGTTTAATTGTTAGCCATTGACCTATCAATAAATGAGTGAAATTTTTCACATAATTTGATGATGCTAAAAAGAGATATGAGAAAATTCATTTCACATGTGAAGAGACGTTGCAATTACAAAATAGTATAACACAAATGACTGAGTTAGATAATATTTTTTTGGGAAATACATTTGTCATGTCACATGACAAATGAATAGTGATCATGTTAAGAAAAAGACAAGTAAAATTCATTGAATAATGTGCCATCTCATTTTTTTAATATTATATAATTTGTCCTTTTCTTAACATAACTACTATTCACTTGTCATGTAACATGACAAATGCATTTCCCTATTTTTTTAATGTTATTAACTGTTTGACGTCCAAAACACAATTTAAAAAAAAAATCTAATGGTTCTTATGCTTATACATATATAAAAGGGAATAACATTTGTCATTTTAAAGGATATAAGTTTATATCCTTTTATATCCTAACCGTTGATTTGTGGGGCTCGCAGCAAAAAAAAAACTCTGGCATGCAAAACGAATCTCTATAACATAACACAATCACTTTTCCTACAACATAACTCTTATAAAACCCTTTCTATAATATGATAAACAATAAATCCTTAAAAAAATTGTAATATGACAAGATATTATAACCTATCTTAGAATGTATCAAAATTTGCACTATTTTTTAAATTATTTATATGTTTAATGTCTCTCATGTTATAGAGATAATTTTATCTACTACACACATGAAAATATGTGAGACCTATAAATCTATGGATTCCATATACTTTTATATATGTATAGGAGATAATTTTATCTCTTGAAACGTCAAACCAATTATTTAATGTACCAAACTTATTGTAATCTCTTATTTTCTCAGCAAATACACGATTCTTTAAACTTTTAAACTTTAAAAAAGAAGAAAAGCCTTCAATTATTACATTGATTCTCTTTCTAAGAAGGAACTTCTCTTCCGGAGATAATAATGCAAAAATTAAAGTTTACACGATTTCAGCCGTGTGAAAACAAACAAATTATACTATAATTTTGAAGAAGACTGTGACACTTTATGACTTGACTTGGGTTGACTTGACTGTGTCTCACCCCCTACCATTATAAATCTTGCTCAATCTGAAGCATTTTTTTCATCACCACTTCATTTGTAGTTGAAAAGCCATCACCTGATATTCAAACTCAGCTTAAACCTCTTTGCCTTCCTTTGCAAATGTTACAAACTATTCTTGCTTACCTCTCAATATTCAACAATAACAATAATAATGATGAAGGTCAGAACTAGACTCTCATGTGGTGAAACCCATTTCTTGAGTTTCCTCCTAATTTTACTCTGTTTCCATGCATAGTTGATATTGTTGTATTTTTATTTTTATTTTTATTTTTTTGGTAAGCTGTTGTATTTTTTTTTTAACATTTCAGTGTTCAAATTTCAATAAGGACTTGTATTTGACTATTTCCTTTCATATTTTAGACTTTGAAGTAATTGTTGGGTCTTAAGTCTAAACTGCTCTTAATTGATTTGTTCTGTAACAGAAAGTAGTGTTGAAGGTGGACTTCTACGACGATAGAATCAAGCAAAAAGCCATGAAGACAGCATCTGGCCTTTCAGGTATTGAATTTCAATCAATTTTTGTTATGGTTTATGCAAGTTAAAACCCAAACACCAACCACAATTTTCAAGTTAAATCCATTCTTAACAAATGTAATCACCATTTACACTTAAATTCCTAACCAGTATTACATTGCAGTCCACCAACCTAACACAAAATCCAAAAAAAAAGTAAAAAAAAATTCTTTAACTAATAAGGTCAGTTTGGTTTCAAGAAACAAATCCCATACCATATAAATACCGTAAAGAAATTTGGGATACACCACTCCAAAAGTTAGCTTAAAGGGTGGGAGTGCCCAAGGCCTTATAAAGACCACATTAGTTGCCCATACAACCAATGTGGGACTATATATCTCAACACGCCCCCTCACATCAGAGAGCCCACTGGGCTTGAAGGGTGGACAACATACGCCCACCTACATGTGGAAATTCCACTATAAAGAAAGTGGGAGGAGGTGAGATTTCGAACGCTCTGATATCATGTCAAAGAACCTTGGGATACAGCACCCCAAAAGCTACCTCAAAGGGTGGGAGTGCCCAAGGCCTTATAAACTCCACATTAGTTACCCATGCAACCAATGTGAGACTATATATCTCAACACATAGCATCAAGGATTCAATGTTTTTTTAAGTGAAATTGTATTTGTATGTAACCAAAAAAAAAAATTGTATTTGTAATAATTTTGCAGGGGTTGAATCAGTTTCTGTGGATACGAAAGACAAGAAATTGATTTTATCTGGGGACATTGATCCTGTACGTGCAGTGTCCAAGCTAAGAAAGTGTTGTCACACAGAAATAGTTTCAGTAGGACCTGCAAATGAGGAGAAGGACCCAACAAATGTACTTGTTCCTCTCGAGCTTTATTATCATATGACAACACCACAATATGGTCAAAATTACTATGTTAGAAGTGTAGAAGAGAATCCCAATGCTTGTGTCATATGCTAAATTTCATAATATAGAAAGTTGGGATTAATGTTTCTCCTATGGAGATAATTTTAGTGTTTAGGGTTTTGTTTGATAAAATACATTGTTTTTTTTTCCGGTTAGTTTGGTTTTTATTTTTCATGATCTAGAATGAGGGCTTAAGTGTGTCCAAGAAAGTAATATGTTGGATAGGAATTGGGGGTCAAATGTTTGATTAGACTTTTTTGTCATTAAGCAAAATGTATGCAAGATTTGAGTGAGGAATCTTCTGTTCATTTTTCTTTCCATAATTAGAAATTTAGAACCATGACTAATATATTTGTCTATTTATCTATAATTTAGATAAAATATAAAATTTCTTCCACTTAGATTAGGGATAGGAATGGGTGAAGGTTATCCTAGGCTCTTGCAACTAACTGCAAAGAAACTTTTTCAATTGAACTAACTAGTACTTTCCTTTGAGTTCAGATTCTGTACCGTATCATCTTGCTAAACTTTGCTTCTTCTCCACCTACTAGTTTTTCCTTTTTTCTAACTTAAGTTCAGATTATAAGTTTTTTTTTTTTTAATTTCTCTACCTATTTATCGATTAATCTTTTAATCGATTAGGACAATAAAATTATCTCTATCAAGTTTTTTTAACACAATTGTATATCAAAAACTCTAACTTAAAATCATTAATTAAGTTGGAATAAAGTCGTGTCAACTAGTCCATGTATTTGTTTTTATCTATTCCTTCACATGCATTAAATCGCGAGATCCAATTATCATTAATAAAGACAAAGATCCAATTATTTTGTGTCTATCTCTCTCTTCAAATGCATTAAGTAGGTGAGATCCAATTATCATTAATAATGAGAGATCCAATTATAATTAATAAAGAGAAAGATAAACACAAAAATTTCTCAAATCATGTAAATTCTCATATGAGAAGATCCACTCCATAATAATCAAATTAATACTCTATTAACAAAATAAATATACTTACAAAAAAGAGATACAAATATATTAACATGAAAAACATGACATATGAAAATTAATAATGATTGAAAATGATATGATGACATAGATTCATGTAAACAAATTGCATGAAAAGAAAACAAACAATTGACTTCTTGTCTTTTTTACAAATCGGCTATGATTGGTAATATAAGTGGACATAAACAAACGGACAAATAAACTTGATGACATATTCAGTGACATATCCAGTTTTAAAGATATAAAAAATAATTTTTCCTCAATTATTTGTGTAGTAACTCAAATTTGGAAAATGTTATATTTATAAATTTTTATTTACAAACTCTTATAAACTACATTATAGTAAAATGTAGTTTGTAAGTTCGTAAAAAAAAATTGTGAATATAATCTTACTCCTCAAATTTTCACTCTGATAGTTGATATATTTTTAGTCAAAGAAAATTTTAGGAAGAAGCAATATTTTTATGTTAAACTGATATGGTGGAACTTGTGTTATCTTAATTATTTTTTGGATAAAGTATCCAATACCTAACTTAAGCGAAAATCAGTTAAACTAACCCATCTTGGTTGTTTTATCTCTATTCTTATCTTCTTTGAAGATAGATTAGGATTGTTGGTAGGTTATTCCTCGTGTATTGAAGTATAGATAGTAGATGAGCGTGTCTATACAAGAATTTCGATATAGTAAAAGGATAAAATATACGGCATAGGTTTTCTATTTATTAACAAATCGGGGGCTATCGTGTTAAGGAGTCGAGCTTTGATATTAAAATATTAAGTTTGAGTTTAAATATGTCAGCCTAACCAAACCTATTATCTATTATAAATATAATTATTGACATGTGGCTTGACAAGTCGAGTCAAAAACCCTGGTTCATTTAGCACCTCTAGTGAAGGCATTGAGTTTCGCACCAGTGTCCACATAATATTTTTTCTTTTTTCTTATTTTTTTAATTATTAAATGAGTGCATTTGGCGGATGTTAAATCCATCACTTCTTTATAGAAATTTATTACACCAACTATTAAGTCGGACCTACCTGTTAGTTGTTAAGCTCTTATTATTATATTTAGGGAGTTACCCCTTTAGATTTTTTTTTAGGGTTTTATTAATGTTATGTTACATGATTTAAGTATTGTTTCCAACACACACAAGAAAATGGAGAGAGAAAGTGGAATGATGAAAGAGAAAGAAAAATATGTGGACCCCACCTCTTTAATGTGTGTGTAGGAAAGTGATATTATATCATGTTACATGATAAATATAAAACCCTTTTTTTTATTCAAGTCTATATTTAACACTTTTAGTAATTGAATCAGCTTACTCATTTTATCCTTATTTTACGAGCAGTATATAAACGAAGTCTAGGTTTATTATAAGGAAATGAAAAAAAAATCATGTATCTTGTGATTCTTGTCCCTTTCAAAGGTTTCACAAAATACACAAACCATCCCTAAAAAAAATCACGAAAGGGAATAAAAGAGATCTTAATTTGCATATTGATGTTGGGTCAATGCTCTTTGACTTTCTTTTTTTTCATAGTTAATGTGATTTCCTTCATTTTGTCGCAACTAGCTAAAAACTCCCTCATGTTAAATTTTTCGAGGCTCCACCATCCAACAACTATTGTTCTCCCATCTATTGCCTATTATTTCTCGTCCTAATCAAGTAGACTTTGCCATTATTTTTATTTTATTGGGTCACATTTAATTTTTGATAAACCACACTCCAAACACAAATTAAAGTGGACTTGGATGGAAAAAATCATATAGGGATAATTGATAAGAAAAAAGTACAAGAATGTAAGTGATAAAATAATAAACCATACAGTGTTAAAGATGGACTTGGATGGAAAAAAATCATTTGGGTAATTGATTAAAAAAAAAAAACATAGGAATGTAAACGATGAAAGAATAAATTAGAGGGGGTTGGTGAACTTTTTCCTTATATTTATTATATGAGAAAGTGTTTCTCCCAAAATTGAAGATAAAAATATTTAGTGTAATCCCAAAATGACGATTTTGACATTTAGGAGATGA
>JAVKPL010007556.1:0-30232 GCA_032173675.1 Gastrolobium villosum
TCATCTCATTTTCATCTTCATCTGTCTTTCTGACCCAATGCTGTTCCCAAACATCTCTAGTTGTTTCCATAATAGACTCTAACTGTTTTCATGTATTTTCACACTTTCTTTAGCACTTAACTCTTTTCGCTGTCCTCACTGTTTCAACCATACTCAGACATACTAGTCCTTTCCATTACTGTTACTGCTCTTACGATTTAGTTGTTTTTCTTAGCTTTCACCGAAGCACATCCTTTCTAGTTTCCAGGGCACTTTGTCGCTTCTTATGATTCCGACTCACATTAAATTCTATACGCATATACTTTATTTTTCCTTGTCACATGTCTTTACCTCTTCTTAGGTATTCATAACCATATCTTTCTCTTCATGATACGAAATTCACAATCCTCACAATAGTTTATATCTTCGATTAACCGTTTAAGGTTCTTTAACCACAACACCCTCCTGAATCTTTCCATCTACTAATCATATTCATAATTTACTCTCACTGTTACTCTTTTCATTAACTGAACCATCTCAAATTTATCAACTCAGTCAGCTCAATTCTATACTCAGACCTCTCACGGTCTAAACACAACACTCATCGATGACCTCCATATCGAGGACTCATGCTTAATATTTTCACCTACTAACTATTTTCGACTTTCATTCCACTCTCCGATGTTGCAACTTAACCATATGGTCCACTCATTCATACCTCTTTCTCGTAATCATCATCATTTAATCCTGGATGTCAAACTCAAAACACTATTACTTTACAGCTTTACTCACTTCCACTAAACACTTTGGAACGAATCAATTTCCGACCCACTTCACTATTAACTGATGGACTATTCAGAATGCCACACCATTCATATACAATTCCTATTTACTAGGAATCCTTGACACTTAATTATCAAATCACTTAAAATTAATTCCATTATTGCCACTACTTCTATAATTCACCACCAGTTGGTATATCAGTCTCTCAGAATATTCCAAGTTACCACAAACACTCATCCATACGTCATTTGTACTTACCCACAACAACATCAATATTGTGTATTTTCCACACACCTTCCACCATAAGTGGCATATGCGATTTCATACAACATTTCTCAATCTACTTTACCAGCAAAACCAAGCTATTTACTTTTTGGTAATCAATTACAACTATAGTTCCCATCTATTAATACACGTTCGCACTTGACTCTATTTCAATTTATCTTTTCCTTAGGGCTAACAATTTACTGTTTTAACCTGAAATCTTGATCATCACTAGCCTCCCTAGAAGGACACTTTGAAATTCTTACACACAAAGCCACAACTCTTATATCCAAATCTGACATACTATTGTCCATTTACAAATATATGACCTCGCATCTTGCGTTAACCATATGGAAAAACTCTCCCAATACAGTGGGTAACAACATTCACAGGTTTAACCCCTCGAGCTCTTGCTGTCCTAAGGGCCCCAGATGCCATGACCCACCGATCAGAGAATCCACCTATATGATCCATGCTGTAAAAATAACTTACTACTAGCTGTCCCTATTCTAAGGCATCCCCCAAATGTTTATTCTTTGTGCATTTACATAAATTATCTCTACCATACTAACCGTTACACCAATGTGGAACACTTCCTCGTTTCTCATTACTCATATCAAGTACTACTAGTCTCCGGGAACTTAGCCCGTACAGAGATAGCTACACGCTCCTGACACATAGGCCCCACTGAGATCTTCCTACTATCAATTCATATTACCTGCACCCAGTGCACAGAGAAATTTATACTCATAATATATCTGTATATGACGGCAAGACTGGTACTCCGTACACTCCAGATCACACATGGACCCAGTCCATTTGGTGTCTGTATCACCTCTGTATATAACATCCAAACTGTTTTGTATTACCACATGGGCTGCCCCCATAATCTTAGTAGTAGTGGTATAATATACACCTGTTACATATAAGTTAATTCTTCTTACTCTCTCGTGTCATTCTTCTCACTGGTAGTTTACTTTCGTTTCGGTTACCCCTCTGACCTGGTTTATAACATAGTCACTATTATAATAATCCACATTCTCTTCGTAATTTCGTACACGTTTTCTAACTCGTAATAGTTCCTTCTGTCTTGTTACCGTTCAGTCCATAGTCCATTATCTCTTTCTTGCTTATTCTTCTCACAAATTGTTTACTCTTTTACTTTGACTAATCACTTGCCATGGTTCATAACATAATCTCTAATCCATAATTCCTAAATTTTCTCAAAGTTTTGTACACATCTCATATCTCTTAGTATAAGTTTCATATTTCCCATCACACAGGGATCTTCCAATCATTTCCGTCGAATCACAGAGAACTACTTCACCTCAATCCTTGCACTGAAATTTACATTAATCCTTGCACTAAAATTCTACATCATTCTTGCACTTAAAACTGCTCGTCCGTCTTTGCACTGACAATTATACCTCAGCTCACTAACTAATCTTATAATTTTCATCTTGACATTACACATTAACTCTTTTGCTGACCACATAATTCCACACTCTCTGCACACTTTACACATCAGTTCTTTCGTTAACCACTTAATTTCGCACTTTATTGCACTTAGTTCACACACTAACCACACGGTTTCACATTAGGTTGTACCTTAGCTTATTCTCTAATCATATCATCTCGACTTATTGTTATACAATAATAACTCGCAAAATCATGCCATCGTTCTAGTCCATTGCCTGCTACGGCTCACATAACATGCGCTCAATACTGTAGAGCAACTCATCAATTTTCCTGATCACTTCCACCCTTGGTGGTTGTAGAATATCTCTTTACCTTGAAAATGCCTCTACTCCGTCTGTCACTCCATATCAAATACCAATATTTTCATAAGTGCACTACTATTAGTAGTACTTATATATACCACAAGATCATAATTTCTTTACAATTCTCATTACTGTCTTACTCATGACTGTACATCTCAACCATCCTATTCATTTATTACTGATACGTCTGCCAATTTGAGTCGAAAACCACTAACTACAATAGTGCCTTCATGGTACATATATCTTGTGTTATCCATGGCGATTCCTTCACTTTTCCTCATACATATTACACATAATAATATACTCATCATTGGTTCACCTCACTTGCGTTTAGTCAATACTACCTCTTTATGGAATTCACTCCCATATTTCTATACCTCTCATATTACCAATCTACCAGCATCAGACTTTCAATTGGTCAAATCTCGTAGGATTACTCATCAAATATTCTATTTGCTTCTCTGCTTGAACCATCCCAATTCATTCAAGTGCACCCCACTTGTCCTGGTCTCATAATCGCTAATCCAACATGACGTATTTAACACACAAATACGCATATCTGTTCCCTTTTCTCAATAATTCTTCAAGTTCAAAACCTCCCGCCTTGATGAAGTCTTTCACCAAGACCACTTGTACATAATTGTCTTATTATACTACACATATACTTGGAATTTCACCAATCTCATAAGTTCATCTCTATTATATGTTCATTTTTCATAGTACTGCAAAGTTCATCTATGCTCATATTGTACATATCATAAATTGTACACCACTGTTGCTTATAATACACTTTTCTCTTGACTTTCATCGAAGTCAGATATAATATTTAAATCTATTTTCCTTATGCCTTCTAATATTCATACTTGACTTACTGTCGTCCTTTGTACATGGAGCAGTTAACACTGCAGCCACAACATCAGGCTAAATACTCACATTCGGTGCTCCAAGGTTACTACGCAGGCTTCTTACGATGACCACACATGTAACACAAAGGAATGGGTTGATCAGACCCACACTAAGGAATTACATATACAGTAATCGATAAGAATCTACATACAACCATGCAGCACATAACACATCTATATATATTATCAGAGTTCCCTGACAAAACTGCCCTGATACCATAAAATGTTTTTATGGTATCAGAGCAGTTTTGTTAGGGAACTCTGATAGGGTATAACTGTATCTTGTGCTGCATAGCTATCTGTGAACTATTTATGATTACTGCACAGGTGATTCCTCAGTGTGAGTCTGATCAACCCATTCCTTTGTGTTACATGTGCAGATATCATGAGTAGGGCACGGGGTCGCCGTGGAGCTAGGGGTGCAGGTCGTGTGATTGCACAGGATCCTCTTACTGCAGCTATGACTGCTCTGCAGGAGGAGGCAGCTTTAAATAGAAATATGACTGAGACCCTGATGAAAAATAATCAAGATATGATGCACGCTTTATGAATGAGTTAAGAGCAGAGGAGTAACCGAAACGAAAGTAAACTACCAGTGAGAAGAATGACACGAGAGAGTAAGGTGAATTAACTTATATGTAACAGGTGTATATTATACCACTACTACTAAGATTATGGGGGCAGCCCAGGTGGTAATACAAAACAGTTTTGATGTTATATACAGAGGTGATACAGACACCAAATGGACAATAGTAGGTCAGATTGGATATAAGAGTTGTGGCTTAGTGTGTAAGAACTTCGAAGTGTAATAGTGAAGCACTATTGTGGGTGTAAAGTAAGCCTGAGGAAATAAATTTTGTCTCTAAATGAGGTAGCAAGTTAGTTGGAACCCTCGTCTCATGACCAAAAAGGGATAATAACGTGAGTTAAAGTTGACAGATTGAGTAAGTGCCCCTCTGGGAAGGCTAGTGATGATCAAAATTTCAGGTTAAAACAGTGAATTGTTAGCCCTAAGGAAAAGATAAATTGAAATAGAGTCAAGTACGAACGTGTATTAATAGATGGGAACTATAGTTGTAATTAATTACCAAAAAGTGAATAACTTGGTTTTGCTGGTAAAGTAGATTAAGAAATGTTGTATGTAATCGCATATGCCACTTATGGTGGAAGGTGTGTGGAAAATGCACAATATTGATGTTGTTGTGGGTAAGTACAAGTGACGTATGGATGAGTGTTTGTAGTAACTTAGAATATTCTGAGATATTGATATACCAACTGGTGGTGAATTATAGAAGTAGTGGCAATAATGGAATTAATTTTAAGTGACTTGATAATTAAGTGTCAAGGATTCCTAGTGAATAGGACTTGTATATGAATGGTATGGCATTTTGAATAGTCCATCAGTTAATAGTGAATTGGGTCGGAAATTGATTCGTTCCAAAGTGTTTAGTGGAAGTGAGTAAAGCTGTAAAGTAATAGTGTTTTGAGTTTGACATCCAGGATTAAATGATTACGATTACGAGAAAGTGGTATAAATGAGTGGAATATAAGGTTAAGTGGTAACATCGAAGTGGAATGAAAGTCAAAAATCGTTAGCGGGTAAAAATATTAAGCATGTTTCCTCGATATGGAGGTCATTGATGAGTGTTGTGTTTAGACCGTGAGAGGTCTGAGTATAGAATTGAACTGATTGAGTTGATAAATTTGAGATGTACAGTTAATGAAAAGAGTAACAGTGAGAGTAAATATGATTAGTAGATAGAAATATTCAGGAGTGTATTGTGGTTAAAGAACCTTAAAAGATTAATCGGAAATATAAACTATTGTGAGGATTGTAAATTTCGTATCATGAAGAGAAAGATATGGTTGTGAGTACCTAAGAAGAGTTAAAGACACGTGACAAGGAAAAATAAAGTATATGAGTATAGAAATTAATGTGAGTCGAAATCATAAGAAACGACAAAGTGCCCTGGAAACTAGAAAGGATGTGCTTCAGTGAAAGCTAAGAAAACAACTAAATCATAAGAGCAGTAACAGTAATGGAAATGACTAGTATGTCTGAGTATGGTTGAAACAGTGAGGACAACGAAAAGAGTTAAGTGCTAAGAAAGTGTGAAGATACATGAAAACAGTTAGAGTCTATTATGGAAATAACTAGAGATTTTGGGAACGACATTGGGTCAGAAAGACAGATGAAGATGAAAATGAGATGAAGTGAGACAGACAAATTGTAATGTGCTCCTCTATTACCGATGAATTGGTGAAAGTGTAACTGTAAGCCGTGAAGAGCTTAAAGTATTGTGAATTGAAGGTCGTAGCACCATAAATGACAAGTGTAAAATGAGTATATGATGAACTATAGTGAATGAAAAAGCAACAGTGGTTTAAGGAAATAGTGAAACAGTGGATTGCCCTTGGTCCTGGATCAAGTGGATTGAGGTAAGTGATGTGGTTTACACATGAT
This sequence comes from Gastrolobium villosum, assembly GCA_032173675.1. Taxonomy (NCBI): domain Eukaryota; kingdom Viridiplantae; phylum Streptophyta; class Magnoliopsida; order Fabales; family Fabaceae; genus Gastrolobium; species Gastrolobium villosum. Next base: position 6,177 of record JAVKPL010007556.1, read on the forward strand.
GTGTTGAAATTCATGAGTAGTTTTAAAGTTCTAAGTGTGTGGAATTGTCCTCTATGTAGGAGTTCCCTGTGAATCAAGCTGTAAGTGGAGTTCTGCGGAGCTCAGTGGAAGGAAAAAGAAAGGTAACCTCTTGGTACTGGGGCTTGTTCCCCTCTTGTGTTCCACCTTGCTAGTTGATGGCAACGGTAGGAAGTGTGTATGAGTAGTGTAGAACAACATGAGCATGCATGTGCATTATCACAGTGGGTACTTATGTACCAAATCTCTGGCCAGTAGATATTTTTAGCCTTCGGGCAAGTGTTTCCGAACTGCCACTGGATAGGTCTCCGAGAGGGTCGTGGTGTGTTATCCGGATAGGAGCACACTAGGTAGTCTCGGGTGTATATGGTTGGAAGGGGTACCTTGGTGGGTTGTTCTATGAACACGCCAGGGGTAGTACCCATAGGCGTATAGCCGAGGACATGGCGTGGTATTGGTAGCTACCATCCCGCATGTCGTAGTTGTTTCTGATATAATCCCTCTTTCTCTAAATCCCTTGCTTTATCCCGTTTTATAACAGTGGTGTTGTTTTTATGCTATTGGTATACATCGAAGTGAACCATTGGGCGGAGTTTTCTCCAGAACCTCTTGGTTACTGAGATATATCCGTATATCTTACCCCGTCTCGGGGCATTTATTTCAGGAGGTACCAGTGGACACGGAGCAGGAGGCAAGAAGCCCGCATGATGACGAGTGGAGAGTGGTGCATAGTTGGCTTTTTGGTGGCCATTTGGCCTAGGCTAGACTTAGAGCATGAACATGTATATGTATGTAGGAGGAGTCCATTAGCATTATGTTCATGTTATTTTGGCTAAGTTTAGCTATCATGTCATTTTAGTCTATGAATTTATTTGGCAAGTGAAGTTGTAATATGTAAATATTTGTAGTTTAAAGTTGAAGTTGTAAATATAAATGTAATCCAGTGTTGTAAATGTACCATGGATGTATGTAATATGATGGAAGGGCCTTAGGCCTATTGTAGGTTTATGATTACCCGCATTATGGTTTATGCATGAAATTTAATGTTAGTGATTGAAACTATAAAGGACTTGAAAGTAAACTATTTATGTTGAGGCCCAAGACCGTGAGCCCAACAAGGATAAGCCCATCCGCATTAGAAGGAGACCAGGATACTTAAGGGACTATTGTCCATAATAAATAGAGGCCCAGATTTGTCATAATATGTTTGGGTTAATGATTAACATGTGTAATAGAAAATGTAGGTTGTAAGAAAATGATATCAAGAGCCCTGGGGGCGTAACGGAAAATACAGAAAAGCTTGGACAAATTTCTCTCTTCTTTCTCTTTCTCTCTCTAATCTGTTATTTCTCTCTGAAACTCTCTCTCATATCTTTCTGGATCTATAATTTACCCTTCATTGGTGCTTTCATTGCCTCTCATCCTACCTGCTATGGCAGAAAACACGCGTTTGAGGGATCTTTCACAACGTCTGGATACATTAGAGGAACAGTTTCGTGAAGCAGAAGCCATTCGTACCCAACAGTATTTGGATTTGCAGGAATCCAATACCCAGATGCAAGAATCTCAGCACCAGTTGCATGAATCTCAGAACCGCTTACATTTGGACCTCGCTCGCCTCTTGGAGTTGCAACAACAAGCACCCGTTCGTGGAATTCTGGGCGCTGGACCATAGGGGAATGACTTCGCCAGAGCACGTCATGTTAAACTTGATTTTCCTCGTTTCTCTTCTGGGGATCCAACCACATGGATCGTCACTGCAGAAAGGTATTTCACCTTTTATCAGGTTCAATTACCAGATCGTTTAAATCTAGCTGCATTCCATTTAGATGAACCTGCTGCCAGTTGGTTTTATGGATCGGACCAAAATGGGTTAATGACCGATTGGAGAACATTTTGCACGGCGTTACATAGGTGTTTTGGCCCCTCTGAATTTGAGGACCCTGCGGGTGCCTTAGTTAAGATCCAGCAGCACAATTCCGTGTTGGAGTATCAGTCCACCTTCGAGAAACTAGTGAGCAAGGTGCCTGGTCTTACAGCTCCATTGTTACGCAGCATTTTCATTTCAGGATTAAAGGCCCATATCCGGCGTCTAGTTCTGACCCATAGACCTCAAGATTACCATGAGGCATTTTCACTGGCACGGGTGTATGAGGACCAATCGGCTGATTATAAGCCTCCTCGCACTTGGTCCAACCCCCCGAAACCACCCCCTAACCAGGCTGGAACCTCTGCTACCATGGCCATCAAACCACTTACCTCTTCCTCATCCTCCAACCCCTTGGCTGCCATTCCCATCCGTCGGCTTTCACCAGCTGAAATCCAGGTGAAACGTGAGAAGAACTTATGCTTTACTTGTGATGAACCATACTCTTTTGGCCATAAGTGTAAGGGACGCGCCACTCTCTTGTACATGGAAGGTATGGATGATGATTTCGAAAGCCCTGTTGTAGATACGACAGTGGAGCGCCCTAACCCCGATATGACTTCTGAAATCAGCTTCAATGCTCTCTTTGGCCATAGTTGTTCCCGTTCTTTTCGCCTTACAGGCTCTTTAAAGGGGAAATCAGTTCAGATTTTGGTTGATGGGGGTAGTACCCACAACTTTATCACGGCACGCATGGCTAATTTCATTGGTTTAATCCTGCAATAGGTGCCTCCTTTTCATGTCCAGGTGGGGAACAGAGAAGCTTTACAGTGTCATGCCTCTTGTCCAGCTGTCACTCTTTTACTACAGTCACATGCCTTCATGGTGGATCTTTATGTATTGGATTTAAAAGGGGCTGATGTGGTGTTAGGGGTCCAATGGCTAGCTACTCTTGGGCCTATCATGACCGATTATTCGTAAATGACCATGACATTTCAACACTTGAATGCTACTGTCATTTTACACGGGAACTTGCCTCTACTGCCGACACCCATTACTAATGCTCAAATTCACAAATTGATGGCCCAGAAGTCTATATCTTCTTGCTTTATGTGCCTCACTAGTGCCAACCCCACCCATACCACCGTTCCACCTCACCAACCACCGCCCTTATCTATCCAACACCCATTACAACAATTTCAAGACGTATTTGCCACACCCACATCCTTACCACCCGATAGAACCTTCAACCATTCTATCAACCTTTTTCCCAACTCCAAACCCGTACAAGTGCGACCCTACAGGTACCCACATTACCAGAAGACGGAAATAGAAAAAATGGTTGTAGACATGTTGGACTCTGGTATCATACAACCCAGCCGCTTTGATATGCTCCCAGCATATATGCTTTTATAGATCAAAAAGGATTGAATCAGATCTAAAATTGTGTATAAAGGTATATATATTGTGAAATTATTGAATAAAACTTGTTCAGACACTCTCTCACTCAAATTCTTTGTGTTTATAGGAGAAAAAAGGTCAAATAAAGGAGCAGGGAGAAATCAGGCAGTATCTCTACGCTTGGAGCGTCCAAATCAACGCTTCAAGCGTAGAACCCTACGCTTGAAGCATAGACAAGGAAAATCAGACAGTGTCTCTACGCTTGGAGCGTAGATCCTGCGCTCCAAGCGTAGGATGTGAAATGGACAGCTGTCAGTTGCGAGGAAAGAAGGCCCATGGGGAGTATAAAAGGGCAAAAGACAAACCTAAACTACACAATTGGTCATTCTGAATAAAAATTAGGTCATTCTGATTCAGAGGAGGAAGGAGTCTGGAGATTCGGAGAGAAAAACATTCTTCTTCTACCTTTCTGTAGTTCTTTTATTTTGATGTTTTCATTGAATATTGGATTTTTAGCCATGATTATGGTTGGCTAGAACCCCTTTGTTGTGGTTAGGGTCACGAACCCTTGTGAACCCCTGATACAATGGATTGAGTTTATATTTATATACATATCCTTTGAATTTCGTTCTACTCTGATTGTATTGTAATTGTTATTATTAGATCTGATCAATCTAGTAATTAATAGTAAATTTGAGGATTAGGGCCAACAAGAGGAATCTGCGGTGGTTAATCCAGAAAGGGGGTAGAACGACGGTATGAACATGATCTAGGGATAGACATGATTCATATTGTAGATGTTTTAATTATCAATCTTCATGCTTAATTTCATATAGGGCACCTCAAGGAATTAGGGTTTTATGTGGGGTTAAAGGGTTAATTCTTCAAGGGATTGAGAATTAACTACTGATATTTTTATCTGATAATTATCTAAATTTTGCGATATATATATTGATATTTAAACTTAATCCAGAGAAAAAGGTGGGGATCATTGGTAAGTGTTCTCTAACTGCAGCGCTTTCTCATAGATTTCTAAACTTTCATCGTTGTTGATTTTCAAATACTCAAAAAGAACAAAAATACGTTTTATTTTACAAATCAAATTTCCACACAATCCTGACATTCGTGTCAAAAATCTCTTGGAATATTTAATCTTCAAAGGAATAGTTTAATTGATTTAGATACACTCTCTGTGGATTCGACCTTACTTACTAATTATTACTTGCGTGATTCGGTATACTTGCCGATCCACGTCAAGTTTTTGGCGCCGTTGCCGGGGAGTGTTTTTCTAAAATCAATTAATCTTGATTTTTAAAGATTAAATTGTTTTTATTTTTATTCTATTTTTATTTTTGTTTTTGTATCTGTGCTACTAATCTTTTCTCTGAAGTTGTATGCAAGGCAGTGCTTTTCTAAGGAGAAGCGAACGAATTGCTCAAAAGGAGAGGGAGAGAAAAAGAGCACAGACAACTACCACTCCAGTAACTGAAAACCTACCACTGGAGATACCAGAGATGGCTGCTCCAAATCAAAATGCTGATCCTCGCATGAACACCATTCTCACGCCTGTCTTTAACAGGCCCAATGCTGGTATTGTTCCACCTGAACTTGGGAACAATCAATGGGAGCTCAAGTCCAACATCATTCAGCTGGCTGAGAGAGAAAAATATGAAGGAGAGGATAATGAAGATCCTCACAGATTCGTTGACAGATTTTTAAGAATCTGTGACTCCACAAAGCCTCCACACGTTTCTGATGATGCAATACGATTGAGACTTTTTCCTTTTTCTGTTAAGGGAAAAGCTCTTGATTGGGTGGAAAGACAACCTGCGGATAGCATCATTTCTTGGGAGAACTTGTCTGAGAAGTTCTTTGCAGAGTTCTTCCCCATGGAGAAATACAACAACATGGTGAATGATATCACGTCTTCCAAACAACTTATGGGAGAGACCATCTGCGCCTCTTGGAATAGATTCAAGGCCCTCATGAGAAAGGTTCCTCATTATAACCTATCTCAAGGCGACCAGGTGAGAATCTTTTTCAATGGTTTCCTGCCGGAAACGAAACTGGTTATCAATACTGCAGCAGGCGGTTCTTTGGCTGATAAGCTAGCTTCTGAGTCATATCATCTGATTGACAAGTTAGCTAAAAATGAGAATGAGACATCTTCAAGGACGAGAAGAAGGGAAGTAGTGCCACTCAATGATAATGATGCAATGCTGGCAGAGCAAAAGTTGCTATCTCAACAGATGTCTAATCTGAATGCAAAGTTTGAGAGGATGCAGCTTTCTAAAGTTCAAGCTAATGCAGTTGTTTTCGACTGTGAATACTGTCATGAAGATCACGACACCAATGCTTGTCCTACACTGATGTCTTCAGATTCGTCTCAACAGGTGCAAGTGAATGGCATTTGGTATGACCAACGCCCTAATCAGCAAAATTTTTCAAGAAACCAGAATAATTCTGCTGGCGGTAATAGCTACCAAAGGAAGAATTATCAAGGTACGGGCTTAGATATGAAGTCTGATAACTATCTAAAGCCACCACCTATTCCACAAAGAGAGCCTTCTGACTTGGAGCGTTTAGTGGGAACTTTAGCACAAAGTACTAACGCTTTCATGGAAGAGAGTAAGGCTAATCAAAAAAGTACCAATGCTTTCATTGAGGAAAGTAGAGCTGAGTCCAGGAATACCAAAGCTTCAATCAAGAACCTAGAATATCAGGTTGGTCAACTTGCCCAACAGCTGTCTGATAGAGCACCAGGTACCTTTCCTCGCAATACTACTACCAATCCCAAGGATAATTGTATGGCAATTACAACTAGAAGCGGTAAAGTGGTGGCATCCCCATCAAAACCTATAGAAGAGGAAGAGAAGGTTGAAAAGGAGGAGAAGTCTGAAAAAGAAGCTGAAAAGTCTCCTGAAATAGTGAAACCGGCTGATAATTGGAAGGAGCAATCTACTCTTCCGAAAGAGAAGTTTGAGCTTAGTGAAGAGTACCTTATGAAAATGGCACCTTATCCTGGAAGGTTGAAGCCAGAATTGAAGGCAAAAAGCTATGACAGATTTTTTGAGATTTTCAAGAAGTTGCATGTGAACATTCCGTTTGCTGAAGCATTGGCTAATATGCCAAACTATGCAAAATTCATGAAAGATCACCTCTCCAGGAAGCATAAGCTACAAGAGTGTCAGATAGTTGCACTTACTGAGAAGTGCAGTGCTATTATCACTAGGAAGTTTCCTCCTAAGCTTCGTGATCCTGGAAGCTTCAACGTTGAAATCGAAATCGGTGATACAAAGATTGGCAAAGCTTTGTGTGATTTGGGGGCGAGCATTAATCTGATGCCCTTATCTGTCTGTAAAGCCTTGGGGATTACTGAATTGAAGCCTACTTTGGTTTCTCTTCAGCTTGCTGATAGATCCTTAATGAAGCCAAGTGGTATAGTCGAAGATGTCCTTGTGAAAATTGACAAGTTCATCTTTCCGGCTGATTTTATTGTGCTTGATATGGAATTGGAAAATGAAATGCCTCTCATTTTGGGTAGACCTTTCCTGGCCACAGCTCGTGCTATGATTGATGTGGAGCAAGGAAAGCTGGTGTTAAGAATGAATGATGACACAATTACTGTCAGTGTCTTTGATGCAATGAAAAGACCATATGATGATAGTGAGTGTTTCGAAATTAATGTCTTAGAAGAGGTGGTACATGAAGATAAAACTCCCTTGCAAGAATTGACTGTTGAATTGCAAGAGAGAGATCATATCCCTTTTGAGGAGGATATTAAGGCTGCTGATGAGTTCCTCGAGCATAAGAAATCTGACAAGGAAATAGGTGCTCCTAAAGTTGATCTTAAGGAGTTGCCTATTACTCTGAAGTACATGTTTCTGGGGGATAATGAGACATACCCGGTGATTGTAAACAACGGGTTATCTGCTGATGATGAGAAGAAGTTGAAACAAGTTCTTCTAAAGCACAAGGCTGCTTTAGGTTGGTCCATGGCTGATCTAAAGGGTATAAGTCCTTCCTTCTGCACGCATAAAATTCTCATGGAGAATGATATCAAACCGGTAAGGCAGCCTCAGAGGAGATTAAACCCCATGATGAAAGAAGTAGTGAGAAAAGAAATGGTTAAACTTCTTGATGCAGGCATGATTTATTCTATATCAGATACTGCATGGGTAAGCCCTGTACAAACCGTGCCTAAGAAAGGGGGTGTCACTGTGGTGAAGAATGTTAAGGATGAGCTAATCTCTACCAGGACAATTATTGGCTGGCGGATGTGCGTCGACTATAGAAGGCTTAATGAAGCAACAAGGAAGGACCATTTTCCTCTTCCTTTTGTAGATCAAATGCTAGAAAGGTTGGCGGGTCACTCTTATTATTGTTTTCTAGATGGATACAGTGGCTATAATCAAATTGCAGTGACTCCTGAAGATCAGGAGAAGACAGCATTCACTTGTCCTTTTGGCGTTTTTGCCTATAGGAGGATGCCGTTTGGGTTATGCAATGCACCTGCTACTTTTCAGAGATGCATGTTATCAATTTTTTCTGATATGGTGGAAAAGTTCTTGGAGGTATTCATGGATGACTTTTCTGTCTTTGGCTATTGTTTTGATGATTGCTTAGGCAATTTGTCTAAAGTGCTGAGAAGATGCCAAGAGACAAACCTGGTTCTCAATTGGGAGAAATGTCACTTCATGGTCCAAGAAGGCATTGTGCTTGGACACAAAATTTCAAAGGATGGTATAGAAGTAGATAAAGCAAAGCTGATGCTAATTGAAAAACTACCTCCTCCAATTAATGTTAATGGAGTGAGAAGTTTCCTTGATCATGCTGGCTTTTATAGAAGATTCATCAAGAATTTCTCTAAAATTGCCAAGCCACTAAGTCAACTTCTGATGAAAGACAATGAGTTTGTTTTCGATGATGCTTGCCTTAAAGCATTTAATTTGCTAAAGGAAAAGCTCACTACTGCTCCTGTTTTGATATCTCCTGATTGGAATATGCCGTTTGAGTTGATGTGTGACGCTAGTGATTTTGCTATTTGTAAGAACCCGCACCGCTAATTAAGGTAATTAGCGAATTAATTATGATAATTAGGAAATGATTCCATAATTGACCCTAATAATTATTAATGGGCTTAGATAATTATATTGAGTGAGTAAAAATGCTGAAAGTCGCTTTTCGGAAGAAAAGCGCAGATACCGGTTCTGCTACTCGGTATAAATGCGTACCGGAAAAGTATCCCGAAAAATTATAACGAATGCATGATAATTACTAGAATATTATGTAGGACTTGTAAAACAAGTTTCAAGTCAAAATGACGTAATCTGATGCCAGAACTGATACTGGCTATGGAAAAGCGCGTACCGGAAGGGTGCTCCGAAAAATAAAATAAAAATATGACAAATCTTAGAAAAATGCGTAGGTCTAGAATCCGAAGTTTGAGATCAAGATCTTTTACTTTGCTATTAAGGCTAATACTGCGCGGTTAGTGCTTGGGTCTATAAATAGACCCATTATGGGCACAAAACCCTAGATTTTAATATTCCTACGTTGGGGACTTTGTGGCTGCAGCTGCCACCCTTCTTCTTCTTCTCTTCTTCTTCCTTCTTCTTTCCTTAGCCAAGTGATCACCTTTCATGCTTGTTTAGACATTTGTGAAGGTGAGAGTTAACCTTGGGGCTGCATTGTGGCCATCATTCTGAGTTGAGAGGTAGTTAGTGAGCATGAGTTTGAAGCTTTAGTAATGGCTACTTTGTGGTAGTCATTGTGAGCTTCAAAGTGCCTTCTTGTGGTGCAAGAACCCACCTTGAAGTGCCATTTTCGTGCTCCTACTTAGGCTGAGTTTGAGGAACCTTGGGAGAGCTCCAAGAGCACAACTTGCCTCTGTTTTGAACTTTGGTAAGTTACCTCACCATGATCATGAGTTTATGATGCTTAAAGTTGATGTTTTGGCCATGTTTAATGAGTAAACAAGAGGGTATAAAGTATATGAACCTAAAATGAACTAAAGATGCATGCTTTAACGTGTACATGTATTAAAAGTTGGACCTTTGGGATGGATATTCACGAAATGCAGAAACTGCATTCTGTCGTGAGATATCCGGATATTTGTCGAACAGATATCCGGATATCAGTATCCGGATATGGTATCCGGATATTGATATCCGGATATGGGATCTGGGTATCCGGATATGACATATCCGGATATGTCCAGTGTGATATCCGGATATGGCATATCCGGATATGCCCCTTCTGATATCCGGATATCCTGGGTCCTGCGCAGACAGTAGCTTTACTGTATGAACAGTAAGCTATGGGGTGTGTGTGGACCCTAGTTTAAGGAAGTTGAACTTCTATAACTAATGGACTAAGTCAGAATCACATGATTAAGGGCTTATGGCTTTGTTGGAAGCCTTGAGACGTAAAACGTAAAATAAAGGCGTAGTCTTTAAGTGGTATGCTTGTGATACATGATTATTGATGTATTATTGGTCCATATCAGATTGTGATACTGCTGTTTGTGGACTTGTGAGTGGTTGGACTCTTGGCTTGGGTAGCTAGCTTGCAAGGTAAGCTTTCGTGTCCTCGGTTTAGCCATTTTGATGTTCCACCATGTCCCATGGGGATGGGTTTATGCATGCTGTGTTACATGCTTTGATTATTTTGGAAATGCTGTTGAGCTGTTTATATGTAATGAGCATTTATGATATGCATGTGGTGTCCACCTAGACGGCAATCCTGAGTATGTAGTACATACAAGATGGAGAAGCATGTGGGTGAGGTGCAGGTAGTATCCATGTACTCATGTAGGCATAGACGTATTCCTACATTTCTCTGGCCTGTAGATTTGAAAGCACACATGACATGATTAATTGCTGCATCGCATGATTTTAGAACTTATACTGTAATACTGTTTTTTAGAACTTATATTACACATGTAAGTGAGCTTGGGGTGGAGACTCCTTGAGGACCCCTTGTCTTACTGAGATTTCTTGTTAGAGATCTCACCCCACGTTTGGGGACGCATATTTCAGGATCAGGTAATGTTGAGGGCTCAGGTGGCAGGAGGCCAGAGCTGAGCTGATAATTATGCTGACGTGCTGGTTGTGGATTGCTGTTTATTTGACTGCTGTTATGTTTTCTGCTTTATTTATGTTAAGTTTATGTTGAGACTATTTGTGGGCATTGTTGCCTTATTTGGTGAGCATGGGGTTTGTCCATGCCACATGGTTGTTATCGTCTTATTAAATTAATGTTGTAATTAAAGTATCAGGATTTTGACCCAGGCTACTTGTGTAGACCTGTGGCTTTAGATACTCTCTTTACAATTTATATATGATGTATTCCAGTTTGATGTCTTGCAATTTACATACAGGCAGTATTTTTATGAAAATGATTAAGTAATCAAGTTGGTTAAGTTAATGACGTCATAATTGAATTAAAGAAAAAGTTATTCCGCATTTTAATTAAGCGTGGCTTAATACGATAGTGTGTTAACAATCCGGGTTAACACGGGCTGTTACATTTTATGGTATCAGAGCACTTTCTAGGGAAAAGCCTGTATGTATTGCAATAACTTAGGATGTGTCGTTGCGTGTCTGCTTTGTGTTCTCTCTAACTGGTGGGTGTTATGATAATGCATATGTGACCACATGGCGTGGGCCTGATCAACTCATTCTTTGTGTAACTTGTGCAGAGTCATGGTGCCACCGAGGAGGAACACGAGTACTAGTGAGGATCAGACGGATCCTGTCCTGGCTGCATTGGCTGAGATGCAGGCGGCCCGACTAGCCGACCAGGAAGCCACGAGGCTGGCGAACCGGGCGATGCTGGACGCAATTCGAGATGCGAACCGGCAAACCACGGCAGAGGTTCTGGAGGAGAACCGGATGGCCAACATGACGATGATGAGGGTCATGTTGGAGGAGTTGAGGGCTGGTCCTGCTGCGGGCCAGGGTCCTCCACCACCTCCACCGCCGCCACCGCCTCCACCTCCGCCTAGTCAACAGGAGGACACCCAGAGCCAGATGGGTGAGGGTAGTCATTTGACGGGGGCTATGCAGACTATCCCCGTACTTGCTGAGGATCGTGACGAGATCGATCGCCGGCTGAATGCTTTCCGTAAGCATAAGCCACCTACCTTCGACGGATCGTATGATCCCATTGCTGCTGCCAGATGGCTACAGGCGCTGGACAAAATTTTCCGGATCATGCAATGCACCGATCCGCAGGAGCTGCTGTTCGCCACGTACATGCTGGAGGGCGAGGCCCATGAGTGGTGGACCAACCTATCTCTGGTCTACGAGATGCAGAGTCATGTGATGACGTGGCCATTCTTCGAGGAGAGCTTCCTGGGTCAGTACTTTCCTTACGACTCTCAGGAGAGGAAGCAGGGAGAGTTTGACAGATTGGTGCAGGGCTCGTTGTCTGTCGACGAGTACCTGGCCAAGTTTAATGAACTGGTCAAGTTCTCTCATTTCCGCATGGCGAGACCGACTCCCGTTTTTCTGGCGGCCAAGTTCCGGAGGGGACTTAATGAGGATATTGCTGGACATCTCGCCGGTTCTGCTTCGAGAGACTTCGGAGCGTTGGTGCAGCAGTGCCGCGACATCGAGGACTACTGCCGGGCGAGTCAGGCCAAGAGGGCCAAGGTTGAGGTGCCGCAGAGCGCTGGTGGTTCTACTCCCTGGAAGAACAAGAACTTTGCCAACAAGGGCAAGGGCAAACCACCGTTGGCGGCTAAGCAAGCGCCAAATCAGTTCAGAAAGACTGCTGCTCAGGGGAACGCCGCTAGACCTCCTGCTCCCAGATGTTCGGGATGCGGGAAGTCACATTTTGGGCCGTGCTCTACCGGTCAGCTGATTTGTTTCCAGTGTGGCAAGGAGGGCCACTACTCCAGAGATTGCCCGTCGGCGAGAGTTGCTGCAGTACAGGCTGTGCCGTTGCAGATGGTTCCTACTGGGGCACCAGCCGTGCCACCTACTACCGGACGAGTCTACACACTTGATCGTCAGCAGTCGGACAGAGCTCCGAACCTGGTCAGAGGTACTGTTACCATTGGCGGTTCAGCTATTGATGTTTTGTTTGATTCCGGGGCAACACACTCTTTTGTTGCTACCCCTATTGCTGTGGGGCTTGAGTTTCCCAGTGATGTGCTTTCTCCACCGATGCGGGTTACCACCGCCACCAGAGAAAAATGTTTGACCTCCACTATTCATCGCAATGTAGCGTTTCAGTGGGATGGCCGTGACTTCTTGGTAGATCTGATAGGATTGCCGATGGCCAACCTTCAAATTATTTTGGGCATGGATTGGTTGTCCAGAAACTGTGCAATGATTGACTGTTGTGCCAAGAAAGTGGTGATGTCTCCGGGTGGGTCCACAGTCAGTTCCTCACCGTTCATTTCAGTCCTGCAGGCGAGGAGGGCCTTGATAGCAGGGGCATTTGGCTATGTCATGTTGGGAGGTTTGGTGAGTGGGACACAGGAGGATCTCACTGGCATTCCTGTGGTGAAGGAGTTCCTCGAGGTGTTTCCTGAGGAGATTCCTGAGTTTCCACCGCAGAGGGAGATAGAGTTCTCCATCGACTTATTGCCTGGTGTGGGGCCTATATCGTTGGCTCCATACCGGATGTCGCCACCAGAGTTGGCGGAGCTGAAGAAGCACATTGAGGAGCTTTCAGCAAAAGATTTTATTCGGCCGAGCGTGTCTCCCTGGGGAGCACCGGTCATATTTGTGAAAAAGAAAGATGGGACCATGTGGTTGTGCACCGATTACAGACAATTGAACAAGGTGACAATCAAGAACAAGTACCCTCTTCCACGCATTGATGATTTGCTGGATCAGCTCAGGGGTGCTTGCGTGTATTCCAAGATCGACCTCCGGTCCGGTTACCACCAGATACGGGTAAAGCCGGAGGATGTCCCAAAGACAGCGTTTCGCTCGAGGTACGGGCACTACGAGTACTTGGTGATTCTGTTTGGACTCACCAATGCACCCGCAGTGTTCATGGACTACATGAACAGGATCTTCCAGCCGTACCTGGATCAGTTTGTGATCGTCTTCATTGACGACATCTTGATCTACTCCAAGACGGAGGAGGAGCATACCGAGCACTTGAAGATTGTGTTGCAAGTGCTAAAAGAGAAAAAGCTTTATGCTAAGCCGTCGAAATGCGAGTTTTGGCTCAAGGCGGTTAAATTTCTGGGTCATGTGATTTCTGCTAATGGAGTTGCAGTTGATCCTAACAAGATTGAGGCCGTGATGGATTGGGTGAGGCCCAAGACGGTTACAGAAGTGATAAGCTTCTTGGGTTTGGCAGGCTACTATCGGAGGTTCATAGAAGGATTTTCCAAGATGGTGCTACCGATGACTCGCCTTACCCGAAAGGAGACTCCATTCGTGTGGACACATGAGTGTGAGGAGTGTTTCCAGGAGTTGAAGGAGAGACTGACTACGGCTCCTGTGTTAGTCCTTCCTGATCCTGCGGAGCAATTCGAGTTATACTGCGATGCCTCTGGTAAAGGACTTGGCTGTGTACTGATGCAGAAAGGGAAAGCGGTTGCTTACGCTTCAAGACAGTTGAAACCTCATGAGGAGAACTACCCGACTCACGACTTGGAGTTGGCAGCCATCGTTTTTGCTTTCAAGATTTGGAGGCATTACCTGTTTGGCATGAAGTTTGCTGTATTCAGCGATCACAAGAGCTTGAAGTATCTGTTCGACCAGAAGGAGTTGAACATGAGACAGCGTAGATGGATGGAGTTCTTGAAGGACTACGACTTCGAGTTGAGGTATCACCCTGGCAAGGCCAATGTGGTAGCCGATGCTTTGAGTCGGAAATCCGTGAGCTTATCTAGCTTAATGATGAACGACTACGAGATGATCGAGAAGTTCAGAGACTTGAGAGTGAACTCCTTGTTTGGGGGTGCACTACTTGAGATGGAGACAGCAGAAGTGATCAATGAGCTGATGGAAAAGATCAAAGAGGCGCAAGTGCAAAGAGAGTGCCTCGATTATGTGAAGAACCAGGACGGTGTGTCTTGGAACGATGATGGTTTGCTGTTGTTCCAGAAGAGGATTGTCATTCCTCGAGGGCCATTGACCGAAGAGGTTATGGCAGAGGCTCATAAAGGCCGGTTCACTATCCACCCTGGTGCCACAAAGATGTACCAGGACTTAAAAAGGAATTTTTGGTGGCCGGGCATGAAGAAGGACATAGCGGTCTACGTGTCCAAGTGTTTAATATGTCAGAAAGTGAAGATCGAGCACCAGAAACCGTCTGGTAAACTTCAACCTCTGGAGATTCCACAGTGGAAGTGGGAAAGTATTTCCATGGACTTCGTTGTGGGTTTGCCTAGAACTCAGGCTGGTTGTGACTCTATCTGGGTCATAGTGGACAGATTGACCAAGTCTGCCCATTTTCTTCCAGTGAAGGTGAGCTTCACTACAGAGCAGTTGGCCAAACTTTATGTCCGCGAGATTGTGAGGCTTCACGGGATGCCCGAGAGTATCATCAGTGATAGGGACCCGAAGTTCACATCTCGGTTCTGGGAGGCGCTGCAGGAGGCTTTTGGTACGCAGTTGCGATTGAGTACCACCTATCACCCTCAGACTGACGGACAGACTGAGCGGACCATCCAGACATTGGAGGACATGTTGAGAGCTTGCACGTTGGAGCAGGGTTCTGCATGGGATAGGTACCTTCCGTTGGTTGAATTTTCATACAACAACAGTTTTCATGCTAGTCTGGGCATGGCACCCTACGAGGCGCTGTACGGTAGGAGGTGTCGGACTCCTACCTGCTGGTCTGAGGTTGGAGATAAAGAGCTTTTCGGCTTGGACTTTGTCCAAGATACTACCCTACAGATCCAGATGATCAGGGAAAAGTTGAAGCAGGCGCAGAATCGTCAGAAGAGCTACTACGATGTCAAGCATCGACCACTGGAGTTCAGTGAGGGTGAGCACGTGTTTGTGAAACTTTCACCTGTCACCGGTGTTGGACGGGCACTCGGCGTGAGGAAGTTGAGCCCGCGATTCATAGGGCCCTACCAGATCCTTGGTAGAGTAGGACCAGTTGCCTATCGACTCGCCTTACCTCCGAACCTAGCCAACATCCACGACGTGTTTCACGTGTCTCAGCTTCGGAAGTACATAGCAGATCCTTCGCACGTGGTACAGCCGGATAATGTGGAGGTTCGGGAGAACCTAAAGACTCCCGTCGGACCACTCAAGATTCTCGATCGAGGCGAGAAACAGCTCAGGAGCAAGATCATTCCGATGGTCAAAGTACAATGGTCAGGAAGAACTCCTGAGGAGTGCACATGGGAGCGAGAGGATGAGCTTCTCCGACAGTATCCCGACTTTCGAGACAGGTATGTTTCTGATTTTGAGGACAAAATCCTTAAAAAGGTGGGGTGAATGTAAGAACCCGCACCGCTAATTAAGGTAATTAGCGAATTAATTATGATAATTAGGAAATGATTCCATAATTGACCCTAATAATTATTAATGGGCTTAGATAATTATATTGAGTGAGTAAAAATGCTGAAAGTCGCTTTTCGGAAGAAAAGCGCAGATACCGGTTCTGCTACTCGGTATAAATGCGTACCGGAAAAGTATCCCGGAAAATTATAACGAATGCATGATAATTACTAGAATATTATGTAGGACTTGTAAAACAAGTTTCAAGTCAAAATGACGTAATCTGATGCCAGAACTGATACTGGCTATGGAAAAGCGCGTACCGGAAGGGTGCTCCGAAAAATAAAATAAAAATATGACAAATCTTAGAAAAATGTCTAGGTCTAGAATCCGAAGTTTGAGATCAAGATCTTTTACTTTGCTATTAAGGCTAATACTGCGCGGTTAGTGCTTGGGTCTATAAATAGACCCATTATGGGCACAAAACCCTAGATTTTAATATTCCTACGTTGGGGACTTTGTGGCTGCAGCTGCCACCCTTCTTCTTCTCTTCTTCTTCCTTCTTCTTTCCTTAGCCAAGTGATCACCTTTCATGCTTGTTTAGACATTTGTGAAGGTGAGAGTTAACCTTGGGGCTGCATTGTGGCCATCATTCTGAGTTGAGAGGTAGTTAGTGAGCATGAGTTTGAAGCTTTAGTAATGGCTACTTTGTGGTAGTCATTGTGAGCTTCAAAGTGCCTTCTTGTGGTGCAAGAACCCACCTTGAAGTGCCATTTTCGTGCTCCTACTTAGGCTGAGTTTGAGGAACCTTGGGAGAGCTCCAAGAGCACAACTTGCCTCTGTTTTGAACTTTGGTAAGTTACCTCACCATGATCATGAGTTTATGATGCTTAAAGTTGATGTTTTGGCCATGTTTAATGAGTAAACAAGAGGGTATAAAGTATATGAACCTAAAATGAACTAAAGATGCATGCTTTAACGTGTACATGTATTAAAAGTTGGACCTTTGGGATGGATATTCATGAAATGCAGAAACTGCATTCTGTCATGAGATATCCGGATATTTGTCGAACAGATATCCGGATATCAGTATCCGGATATGGTATCCGGATATTGATATCCGGATATGGGATCTGGGTATCCGGATATGACATATCCGGATATGTCCAGTGTGATATCCGGATATGGCATATCCGGATATGCCCCTTCTGATATCCGGATATCCTGGGTCCTGCGCAGACAGTAGCTTTACTGTATGAACAGTAAGCTATGGGGTGTGTGTGGACCCTAGTTTAAGGAAGTTGAACTTCTATAACTAATGGACTAAGTCAGAATCACATGATTAAGGGCTTATGGCTTTGTTGGAAGCCTTGAGACGTAAAACGTAAAATAAAGGCGTAGTCTTTAAGTGGTATGCTTGTGTTACATGATTATTGATGTATTATTGGTCCATATCAGATTGTGATACTGCTGTTTGTGGACTTGTGAGTGGTTGGACTCTTGGCTTGGGTAGCTAGCTTGCAAGGTAAGCTTTCGTGTCCTCGGTTTAGCCATTTTGATGTTCCACCATGTCCCATGGGGATGGGTTTATGCATGCTGTGTTACATGCTTTGATTATTTTGGAAATGCTGTTGAGCTGTTTATATGTAATGAGCATTTATGATATGCATGTGGTGTCCACCTAGACGGCAATCCTGAGTATGTAGTACATACAAGATGGAGAAGCATGTGGGTGAGGTGCAGGTAGTATCCATGTACTCATGTAGGCATAGACGTATTCCTACATTTCTCTGGCCAGTAGATTTGAAAGCACACATGACATGATTAATTGCTGCATCGCATGATTTTAGAACTTATACTGTAATACTGTTTTTTAGAACTTATATTACACATGTAAGTGAGCTTGGGGTGGAGACTCCTTGAGGACCCCTTGTCTTACTGAGATTTCTTGTTAGAGATCTCACCCCACGTTTGGGGACGCTTATTTCAGGATCAGGTAATGTTGAGGGCTCAGGTGGCAGGAGGCCAGAGCTGAGCTGATAATTATGCTGACGTGCTGGTTGTGGATTGCTGTTTATTTGACTGCTGTTATGTTTTCTGCTTTATTTATGTTAAGTTTATGTTGAGACTATTTGTGGGCATTGTTGCCTTATTTGGTGAGCATGGGGTTTGTCCATGCCACATGGTTGTTATCGTCTTATTAAATTAATGTTGTAATTAAAGTATCAGGATTTTGACCCAGGCTACTTGTGTAGACCTGTGGCTTTAGATACTCACCTATTATTTATATATGAGGTATTCCAGTTAGATGTCTTGCAATTTACATACAGGCAGTATTTTTATGAAAATGATTAAGTAATCAAGTTGGTTAAGTTAATGACGTCATAATTGAATTAAAGAAAAAGTTATTCCGCATTTTAATTAAGCGTGGCTTAATACGATAGTGTGTTAACAATCCGGGTTAACACGGGCTGTTACACTATTGGTGCTGTTCTTGGGCAGAGAAGAAACAAACTATTGCATGTTATCTACTATGCCAGCAAGGTTCTGAATGAAGCACAAGTGAACTATGCAACAACGGAGAAGGAGATGCTTGCTGTGGTCTATGCACTTGATAAATTTAGACCATATCTCCTTGGTGCCAAGACAATCATTTTCACATCTGCGGCTATAAAATACTTGATCTCTAAACAAGATGCCAAACCACGACTGCTAAGGTGGATGTTGTTGTTCCAAGAATTTGATTTGGAAATAAAAGACAAGTCGGGGATGGAGAATAAAGTTGCTGACCACTTGTCAAGAATTCAAGAGAAGAGCCTGCAAGATGATCCTGCTATAGAGATCAACGATTCTTTTCCGAATGAACAAGTTCTTACAATTTCTTTAAAATTGTCTGAGAAGCCAATTTTTGCTTTGCATGTGGAGCCTTGGTTTGCTGACTTTGTCAACTTTAAAGTGATCAAGAAAATACCTCCTAATTTCACAAAGCAACAAGTGAAAAAGTTCTTGTATGATGCAAGGAGGTATGTATGGGATGATCCATTTCTTTATTTCCAATGTGTTGATGGAATCTTGAGAAGATGTGTATCAGAGTTGGAAATCAAAGGAATTTTATGGCATTGTCACAATTCTGATTATGGTGGCCATTTTGGTGGTAATAGAACTGCTCAAAAGGTGTTGCAAAGTGGCTACTATTGGCCTACACTTTTCAAAGATGCAAGAGAATACGTTGAGAAGTGTGAAAGATGTCAGAAAATGGGTAACATTTCCCGTAGAGATGAGATGCCTCTAAACACTATTATGAAGGAGGATTATTCGATTTATGGGGGATTGACTTCATGGGACCATTCCCATCTTCCTATTCCAACCAATATATTTTGGTAGCTGTTGACTACGTTTCTAAGTGGGTTGAGGCAGCAGCTCTTCCTACTAATGATGCCAAAGTGGTTGTGAATTTTCTGCGGAAGAACATTTTTACCAGGTTTGGTGTGCCGAGAGCAATCATAAGTGATGGAGGCTCTCATTTTTGTAACAAGCAGTTTGAGAATCTGTTGGCCAAGTATGGTGTCAGGCATAAGGTTGCTACACCTTATCATCCACAGACTAGTGGCCATGTGGAAGTTTCCAACAGGGAACTGAAGCGAATCCTTGAAAAGACTGTTAGCATTTCTCGGAAGGATTGGTCAAAGAGATTAGATGATGCACTATAGGCCTATCGAACTGCATACAAAACTCCGATAGGAATGTCTCCCTATCAGCTTGTGTATGGGAAAGCTTGTCACTTACCTGTGGAGCTTGAACATAGAGCCTTTTGGGCTATTAAATTCTTGAACTTTGATGCCACAGTAGCTCTTGAGAAGAGAAAATTTCAACTGTTAGAGCTTGATGAGTTCAGGAATTCTGCTTTTGAAAGCACCAGAATATACAAAGAAAAGGCCAAGAAGTACCATGATAGCAAGATTGTCCACAAGGAGTTTGAGCCTGGCTAACAGGTGTTGTTGTACAACTCCCGACTGAAGCTTTTTCCAGGAAAGTTGAAATCCAGGTGGACAGGTCCTTTTGTGATTAAAAAGGCTTTTCCATATGGCACTGTTGAAATATCTCCCATGGATGAAGACAGACCCTTCAAGGTCAATGGCTCTAGGCTGAAGTTCTTTCACGGAGGACCAGTGGTGAAACAGATTGTGGCCCTGCGCCTTAAATCCATTGAGACTTAAAAGGGTAACCGTCAGGCTCGGGACATTAAACACGCGCTAAGTGGGAGGCAACCCAGCATTTTTTTTTTACTGCATATTTTTAGGTAAGTTAAGTTAATAAAGTTTGAAAGAAAAGAGAGAAGTCAGTGAGTCTACGCTTGAAGCGTAGAACTCAACGCTTCAAGTGTAGAGTAGATCAAAAAGACAGTGGGTCTACGCTTCAAGCATAGAACCTTACGCTTGCAGCGTAGAAAAGGTAAAAAGTCAGTGAGTGAGCGCTCCAAGCGTAGAAACCTACGCTTGCAGCGCAGAAATTCGGAAGGTCAGTGGGTCTACGCTTCAAGCGTAGAACCCTACGCTTGAAGCGTAGGTTGGGAAATTGGAGAGGCAGAGGCAGTGAGTCTACGCTTGAAGCGTAGAACTCTACGCTTCAAGCGTAGAAAAGGTTTAAGTTAAAAAACCCTATTTTTTTTTCCTCCCAGCGCCGCAACCCTTCTCCCTTCCCCCTTCCCTCTTCTTTCTCCTGCACCATTCCCCTTCACCTCCATCCTCCACCGCCGTCGTCCATCCTTCTCCCTACCTTCAGCCACCACAACTCCTTCACCACCACAAGACAACACCACACACCACCGCGCAAACCACACCCTCCACCACAAACCACCGTGTCGTCCTAACCCACCACCACAAACCACCATCTTCAACCACCATCCTCCTCCCAGCCTTCATCCACCATCTTCAAATCTTCCACCACCATACACCACAGCGCAAACCACCGCCGTCGGCCACCACTTTTCAACCTTCAACCGCCACTTGCTTTCATTTTCATCTTCTCCACAACTCCACCGTTCGTTGACGTTGGGCAAATTTAATTGGGTTGAATTTTGGCCAATTGTTTGGGCACATTTACTGCAAATTTTGAAATTTCTCAAATGGCTGGAGAAAAGGTAATCCCTTTATTTTTACTGAGAATTTGCATGTTGATATACATTGCTTGAGTAAATGTTGATAAAAATGCACATTAAGATTGATTGCTGATTGTTTGCTGATTGACTTTCACTGGGAATATATATTAGCATTTCGTATAATGAAAATTATTCAATGATAATGCTCGGTGTTAGTCATGATAAAATATATTGTCTTTGTGCAATTGCTGATTCACATGATTAATGGGGATTGGATCTGTTGATATGGGTTAATAGTTGAAAATAAATCTGGGAATTGATCTGAATACTGTCATCAAATTTGAATTGAATTCTTTTGCTGATAATATTTAGTATTCTACTGTATTGGGGACTTTTCTGATTTTCAGGAAAAAAGGATTGCTAAAACCAAAAAGGGTACTGAAGGGTCGTCTTCTGCTAAGAGACCTCGCACTAATTTTGATTCCAGAAGGTTTCTGTCTGCAGAAAAGCAAGATTTTTATGAGAATAAGCTAAAGGATAAAAATGTGATAAAGGAAAGGGGGTTTAATTTGGGAAATCTCCTGCTCTTTGATGAAATTTATTCAGTTGTTCAGAGGAGACGATGGAGAACATTAGTGACCTTTCCACACGACAGTTCAGGGAGAATTCTGAGAGAATTTTTAGCTAATGCTGACAAGGAAACTGTCAATGCCACCCGCAAGAGCTGGGTGAGAGGAAAAGAAGTCCCTTTTGATGCTGGAACAATCGAGGAGTTCCTGCAAACATCATACAATCCAAATGCTGAGTGTGAATTCGTCCGACTCTTCAACATGATGCAACCTTCAGAAGGGTATTACAGGGAAGAGATGCCTATTATTGCTGATGAGATCCGAGAGAGGATTACCAGTCCATTCTCTGAGTGGAAATTTAGACAGGGTCTCACCAACGTACCTGAAAAGTTCACCAGACTCTGCCTTACTGGTGAGGCCATCAGTTGGCACACTTTTGTGAATGTTACTGTCATCCCCTCTACAAACAAGAGTGATGTAAATGTTGAGAGGGCAGTTCTGTACTACGTGCTGATGGGAGATAAAAATTTGAACATAGCTGCCATCCTCTCTGACAGAATTGTCCATCTTATCACTCAGAGCAAGGACAACAGTCTGTTGGCTCACAGCTATTTGATTTCTCACTTATGCATTCGAGCTGGGGTGGAAATCCCCGATTCTAAGCCATTAGATGTGAAGGCTGAAAAGCCTATGACCAAGATTGCTTTGGGGGGTTATTACAAAGAGTCAGAGAAGCATGCAACATGGCTTTTAAATAGCCAAGCCCCTCCTATACCCCCTCCAGAACAACAGAATCCTCCAGCACCTCAGGCACCTCCAGCATCTTCAGCTTCATCCTCCTCTCGCCAGCCACTTTATGAGAATTCTCCCATCATCCTTGAGATGCATGCTATGATGAAGGCCATGTGCCTAAAGATGGGGATTGATCCAGCAGATCCTCCTAGTTCCTTCAAGCAGCATACCATGGAGGAGTGATCGCTGGATTTTTCTTGTCTTTTCTCTCTTATTTTAGTTAGCATTTTAGTTTTATTTTTCCTTTTTGATGTTTTTGACGACCATTAGGAAAATGTTAGGGTCACTGCTACTCTATGGATTTGTACCCCCTATGGTATTTTTCACTGTTTTGCTGATACATTTATGTTAATGATGTGTGTTTCAATTGCGCAGCAGTCCTTATTGATTACACTTAGTTATTGCTGGGGACAGCAATTTCTAAAATCTGGGAATGGTGGTTAGCCTTGCCCTGATCATGCACTATAGCTGCAATTATGGAACTACACTTCATTTCAGGGGAGATATTCGAACCAGTTTACTTTTCCATTTTTAAATATCTGTCTTTGTTATAGTTGACCTTAAAATTCAGCAAAATTTTTAAATTTTTTTGGAATATGCTTGCTGATAATCTCAGATTTAGGTTTTGCTTTCCTAGCACGTGATTGAGTTCATCTTAGGAAGTACATTAAGTTGTGAAATTTCTGGCATGATGTCACTTAGGCATGAGTAGATTTTATGATTGCTCGTTTGTCTGAATTGTGTGCTAGAATACATGATATGCCTGATATTCTTTTTGAGAATCTAGTCTGAGATCATAGCCTTTGAGGTTTGAGCCTAAACAGTAATTTTTATTCTTGAGAGGCCTCACTGTGGTAACACTCTAGAACTTGGTCTGTTTCTCTACAATGCATGCATTTAATTGATATGATAAAGGCAGTTTGTTCTTGATAGCCCCTGGCCATATAGCTCACCTATATAAATGATTTTTCCATTGCTACCCCCTTGAGCCTAAGCCTGTTTGTTGATAATTTACCTGAATATCGCTTAGCCTATATCCATGTTGACTTACCTTAAGTGAGATTGAATTGCTGATTCTTTTAAACAGAGAAGAATTTTAAAAGAGAAAAGAAAATGTCTAAGGTAAGCTCTACTAAACTAAGCAATAGAAAAGGGGAAAAGAAAAAGAAATAGAAAAATCTAGAAAAAGAAAAAAAAATGTGTGTGTGAAGCATTGTGAATAAAAGTGGTCAAGATAGGAATTGACTTCCCGAAATTCTGTGGGCAAGTTAGTGGAGAAAAACTTATGAGTTGAAATTGTTTAAATTATGTTATCTTCAGTTTTTCAATCTCATAGTTATTTAAAGCCACTTTCCATATAAATTCCTACTTTTAGCCAGGCCAAATTAAAACCATTGAAAAGCCCTTTTGATCAATTAATGCATGTGTTTGAATCCTTCATTTTTAAGGATCTTGAGAATATGATCAAGCTTATGGCAGTGTTATGGCTGTGATGGTTGTGTACATCTGATACCTAAACACCTGAGTGTGAGTGATGTATTTTGTCTTGGTGAGGGATATTCAGACTAGATTCAGATGTTTTTCAGAGAATAATGGCATTGTTAAAAGTTCTTGCAGGAATTTAGTCATGCATAGCATAGTAAATTCTTCAATTGTTTGGGTGATATTGTGCTGAAATACTGCTGTAAACTTTTCTAAGTATGACTCAGTTTGTTGCTGGGGACAGCAACATCTAAATCTGGGAATTGTTTGATATGCTCCCAGCATATATGCTTTTATAGATCAAAAAGGATTGAATCAGATCTAAAATTGTGTGTAAAGGTGTATATATTGTGAAATTATTGAATAAAACTTGTTCAGACACTCTCTCACTCAAATTCTTT